>JAADVZ010001025.1:0-10578 GCA_023335925.1 Pythium phragmitis | reverse complement strand
CCCCCCCCCCCCCCCCCCCCAGATGGTGTATGTACCGATTGGAAGGTGAATGGAATAAATCGACTACATTAGATGTTGTGTGATTTCACACAGCACAAAACGGGATAGTTGTTTTTGTTCCTTGTCCTGTATGCGCATACCATTTCCAGTGGGAAGTTTGCGGCTGAGATGCTTCACATGCCGTCAAGAGTCACAAGCGACAAGGAGAGAAACATCCAGAGCGCGGCGCGGGTTCACACTCGGATTTACTGCCAGATTTCAATTTATGGTTGAACCTGAATACTGTTGTTTATAAAAAGAGTATCAAGTCGTCCGTTGGGGCCCAACTTAGCCCACAACTACTTCGAATAGCACCTTTATTTGACACGGATCAAACTTTTCTAATTATTGATTCCCTATGAAGGTGACCAGCCATGCCTGTCTCATGTACAGTACGCACCCGTCTCATCCTCCTTAGATAGTTATTGTTCCCTTTCTCAGCCACACACACCCTTTCTCACCATACGGATGGAACCAGATCATCCAGAATAGAGCAAACAAAAATATATCTATCTTTCGTAAAGCATGCGACTCAGTTCGCCGAATTAGTTTAGGTATAGGTTTAGTGTTCGTGATTATCCCGTTTTTGACCAATCGATGCGACGAGCAAGAACAGAAAATCTGGCTGACACCTTTGTGCAGTACAGCACGCAATACATGTAAAGCCGTTCTGTTCTTAGTGGATATGCTGTCCATTCTGTTATAGATGAATCCCCCAGTTTGACGTGTTAATTCTCTAGAAGCATTCTGTGGCCTTGGTAACTACTGGGAGATTTTTCAGTTTCTTCACGAGCCACCTCAAACTCAGTTGAGCAAGCATTGCAGTGGAACAATTTGATTCTACTTGGCGTGCTCAAGTCAACCAATGTTTATCATATGTTGTATTGTACGATAGCACGCTGTATCAGTCGAACCTCACGTGAATGGACACGTTATGCCATGACGACGTCAGCGTCATCACCTGTACTGTACGATCCTCCTGCTTTTCGTCTCCAGAGTCTCAGCAGAGAAGCTGCTACAGTACAGTACGAAGCCTAAGACACCCAGTACAACGCGGTACAGTACCTGAGCGGGAAAGTCACTAGCACGGCAGCAAGTGAAGCGAAGATCGAAATATACGAAATATGCAACATGGTGTGGCGTACGTGGCCCACATGCAATGCATCATGCATCCCATGTGTGCATATTATGCATATTCATGCGTAACAGAAGATACAGTGCTGCCTATTGGACGCCTTCTTTTCTTCCTCCATGTGGATTCCTCGCATCCCATCACGTTCCGAAAGGCAACTCTTCCCACTTGAGATGGCTCCGGCTCTTTTTGGCCGCGAGTGCGTTTTGCTTGAGAACAGATCCGTTGAAAGAGTGGACACGCTCAAGATCAGCGAAAATCAGCACCCGGCACAGAACAGAGACACGAGGAAAGGACGAGAAAGGGGTTCCCTCTGGTCCTCTTGGAACCCAAGATGGTAACCTTCCTGGACTATCCACCCGACATCGGTTGCAAAACCGGCACGTAATCTGAGGTGTAGGTGCCGCCGGTAGGGCCTGGCCTCATGCCCTCTCCCCCCCCTGAAGCAGGGCCGCCTCAGGGTGGTCCCACCAACCTGCGCGACTCGCCTCACCTCGATTGCCGCCGGTCTACTCATTAAGGTCACTCGCCAATTTGCCTCGCCTCGACCAAGCCGACCCATCTAGCGCTTTCTTCAATCCTCTCTCTCTCTCTCTCCACCATGGGCAAGAGCAGGAGCTTCTTCACGCTCGAGGACGCCAAGGCGGCGTTCAACCTCTTCTGTTGCGTCTACGGCGTTGGTACTCTTGGTATGCCCGCCAACTTTTCGCGTGCGGGCCCCGTGCTCGCGATCATTGCCATGCTCTTCATGGCGTTTGCCAATGTCTACGCGTCCGTTGTGTGCTGCCGCGTCATGCTCGTCGCGCCCAAGTCGGTGCGCACGTTCGGTGACCTCGGCGAGTGGTGCATGGGCAAGACGGGCCGCTGGCTCGTGGTCGTGTCCCAGATGGGCGTCTGCCTTTTGGTGCCCTGCGTGTTCCTCGTGCTCGGTGGTACGCTTCTCCCAGACCTCTTCCCGGGCACGTTCAAGGACACGACGTGGATCATCCTCATGGCGCTGCTCGTGCTGCCGGTGGTGCTCATCCCGACGCTCAAAGAAGGAGCCGGCGCGGCGTTCGCCGGCTGCATGGGCACGCTCATTGCCGACGTCATCGGCGTCGGTGTGCTTCTCCACGGCATGTCGGGCCACCCGTCGGTGCCGACGCCGTCCATCTCTTTTAAGCAGGTCGCGACCACCTTCGGTAACCTCTCGCTCGCGTACGGCGCCGGCATCGTCATCCCGGCGCTCCAGCGCCAGCACAGCGAACCAGAGCGCATGCCACGTGTCGTGGGCATCACCATGACATTCATCTCGTGCCTTTTCATCGCGCTCGCGAGCAGTGGTTACTCGGCGATTGGCTGCCAGATCTCGGGCAACTTGCTCTTCACGATCTACCCGGACGCCACCACGGGTCTTTCCAAGCTCGGCTTTGCCTCGGACCGCGGCCTTGTCGTGCTGGCCTTCTTGTTCATGCAGCTCCACATCACGATCGCGTTCTCGGTCATCTTGCACCCGGCGCTGTACCTCATGGAGCGTATGTTCCTCGGCATGCACAAGCACGCAGAAGACGACATTGAAGCGATCAACTACGACGCAGCCGACACCCCGGCCGACGAGATCAAGATCCGCAACTCCAAGGGCTCGGTCGTTTCGATGGCCGACATCGAAAAGACCCACGACAACGAAGAGGACGAGTCGGCTGAGTACAAGGGCCACGAGTTCAAGTACATCCCCATGCGCATCATCACGGTCGCAATCATGACGGCGGTGTCGATCGCGCTCAAGGAACACTTCAGCGACCTCCAGGACTTTGTCGGCGCCTCGTGCATTGCGCTCAGCTGCATCATCTTGCCCATCGTGTTCTACTTTAAGAAGCTCTGGACCACGATCCCCATGTGGGAGAAGGTGCTTGGCTCGATCGTCGTCGTTATTTGCTTTGTGCTTGGGTGCTACGTGACCTACAACACGGGCAAGACGCTCTTCAACCCGGACGACGTCAAGCCGACGGACCCCGTCTTCCCGTTCTGCCACAAGGAGCACCAGTTCGAGGTGTACTACAACTACACGCGCGTACACCACGGCTAAGCACATGAGTCCTCAGTGTTGCATCGAGTCATTCGTGACGGCGTCAGTGCCAACAGAGACCGTACTTCGAAGTAGATACAAAAGATAGAACACTGAGCAATACAACTCAAGATTGTTCATCATGTTTGGGTCGAGCCCCTCCTTCCCCATCGCTGTCAGCTCTCCGCGTCTGTCGCATGTCGCTGATTCACTCGTGAACATTGCTCACAAAGATTCGCAGCCAAGACAAACACAATGACTTCGTGCCGCGTCCGCCGTCACATTCACCAGTCGCCAGCCTCCAGCGTACCAGCTCCCGAGTGCTTGCACAGTGGTGGAAGGTCCACTACTGCATCCCCATCAACGCCTCACCCAGTGAGTATCGTCCAGTCAGGCTGCTTGCAACATCACTCTATTACTTTGAAGGAGAGAAAGAGAAAAGATCTCCGCACATTGACAACAACCAACACCACCAAGAGCAAGATCGAGGAGCTCATTCTCACATTCAAAGCTTTCGTCTGACGACGAGGAAAAGCTGAAACATAGTAGTACTACCAGATGCAAGACCGAGATGAAAGTTACCAGAACTCGGCACAACGATACGAGAAGGCCGAAACGAACGCGAAGCGACTTCTCTCGTCAAATGGGCGATTAGCCGCTGTGCGCGAGCGTGTAGTTGTAGTACACGTCGTACTGGTTCTTGGCCTTGCAGAAGGCAAAGTTGGGCGCGTTCGGGACCGGGTCATCTGGGTTGAAGAGGTTCTTGCCAGTCTTGATCGTGACGTACACGCCGAGCACAAGACAGATGACCACAACGAGCGAGCCCGAGGCCTTTTCCCACAGCGGAATCGTCGACCAAAGCTTCTTGAAGTAGAAGAGGATCGGCAGGATGATGCAACTAGCTGTAATGGCCGAGGCACCAACAAAGTCGGTCAGATCGAGGAAGTGGTCCTTGAGGGCGATCGACAGCGCCGCCAGAGCAGCCACGATGACGATGCGGAGCGGAATGTACTTCATTTCCCAGCCCTTGTACTCGGCCGACTCATCTTCCTCGTCGTTGGCGTGCTCAATGTCGGCCATCGAAACGACCGAGTTCTTCGAGTTGCGGATCTCCTTGATGCCGTCACCCGGAGTGTCGGCGGCAGCGTAGTTGACGGCTTCAATGTCGTCCGCCTTCCTCTTGTGCATGCCGAGAATGATGCGCTCGAAAATGTACAGCGCCGGGTGTAAGATGACCGAGAAGGCGATCGTGATGTGGAGCTGCATGAACAAGTACGCCAACACAACCATACCCTTGTCCGGCGAGAAGCCGAGCTTCGTTAGGCCCGTTGCAGCGTCCGGGTAGATCGTGAAGAGCAGGTTGCCCGTGATCTGGCAACCGACCGCCGAGTAGCCCGTGCTGGCAAGCACAATAAAGAGCACCGAGATGAATGTGAGCGTCACGCCAATGACACGCGGCATACGCTCCGGCTGTGTGTGCTGACGCTGAAGAGCCGGGATCACAATACCGGCACCGTACGCGAGCGACAGGTTACCGAACGTAATGGCGACCTGGTCGAACTTGATCTGGGGTGCAGGGACCGACGGGTGGCCACGCATGCCGTGGATGAGCACAGCGACACCGATAACATCAGCGATGATAGTACCAAGGCAGCCAGCAAACGCGGCGCCAGCTCCTTCCTTGAGCGTCGGAATCAGGCACACGGGCAGCAAGCTGAGGGCCATGAGGATAATCCACGTCGAGTCCTTGAACGCGCCAGGGAAGAGGTTGCCGAGCAAGATACCGCCCAGCACCAGGAACGCGCACGGCACGAGAAGACACACGCCCATTTGGGCAACCACAACCAGCCAGCGGCCAGTCTTGCCCATGCACCACTCGCCAAGATCACCAAAGGTGCGCACAGACTTCGGGGCGACGAGCATGACCTTGGAGCAGACGACCGAGGCGTAGACGTTGGCAAACGCCATGAAGAGCATGGCGACGACGGCGATGCCCGGACCGGCACGCGAGAAGTTGGCCGGCATACCGAGGGTGCCGATGCCGTAGACGCAGCAGAAGAGGTTAAAGGACGCCTTGGCGTCCTCGAGCGTGAACCACTTGCTTCCCGCCATGGTAGATGACGAGGAGAAGACTTGGAGACTTGTGGGCTGGGAGGCGAATTGACGAGTGAGAAGACTGGCCGGTGGGGACCACTCGAAGCTGGCACCGACAGTATAGTGGAGGAGGAGGAGGTGAAGAAGGGTAGGGAGAGGAGATTGGGGAAGAGGGCGAGGATCCTATCCCTGCGTCGAGTCGCGTCCTCGCACCACACTGTAGTGTACAGTATACCCAAGTGTTGCCTTCATCCGTGAGGAGGGGGGATCTCCCCTGTCTACGGTACGGGCGCTGTACAGTATCTGACGGTCTGGTTGCCTCCTAAAGTACTAAATCAGTGAATTATGGAGTCGGTGTTCTGCGGGTAGGGCAAATTCAGCCAATCCAAGTTGTCCATTGGCGATTATTTGGCTTTTTTATGAAACCGCTGGTGGCTGGTTCAACATGGCTGTTTTCGTGTGCTAAACCTTCACCCTCCTTTCGAATGGGAAGCCCCATCCCTGGTTCTTGAGGGAGTTGGGCCTTTGGCTTGTCATTCCCCCAAGCATAATCTCACTTCCTAATACCTGTTATAATTGTTTCAATGTTATCTGATACGAATATTAAGAGCCTAAAAGATGAATCTAGAAACCTATGAACTGTCAAGATAAATATATCATCAGAGGCGCTACAAACCGTATGAGCGCCACAATGTTCTGCCGACTTATCCAACTCACTTTTTATTGCGCGATTTAGTCCCATACAGTATGTACTGTGCGTATGTGGCCCAACACAGTGAACTAATCCATCTGTTGGTCAACAGCAAGTGCACATTGCTGTTTGGAGACTCGAACATTGTCGAGGAAAACAGACAAGACTGGTCCAGAAAAGAAGCTGTCTTGCCTCAGCTTCTTTTCTATGATGACCCACTCGCATCAATACAAAGAGCGGAAGCGCTGGGCCGTTTTGCTCCAACTGACCCAATTCCGAATTTTGCTTGTATTGATATTGCCGGTCTGAGAATTGCTAGTCTTTTGTAGAGGATTGGCTGCTTTCTGCGGTTTACCGTTTTTTGTGGCCTTAGAACTGTATCGTAAGCTAATAGAACAGCACAATCTGCTGTTCTAGGCTTTCAGTTCCGTTCAGAGGGTGGATGCAGATCATCGTGTCGTTGCTTGTCTCTGTGAAAAGAGACTTTCTTTTTAATTTATGTTTTCACAGCGTTCGGCTTAGAACGGCTTCGATCTCAACGAACTTGTTGACACGCATCTGACACGCCACAGCAGACTCCCGCCATCCATACTCAGATCAAGATCTCCTCGTAGTCAGCACGAAAAGATCCGGAGTGGGCCGCTGGACACGGCGCAGTTGCGAGGCAGCCGAGACGAGTGGTAAGCGCAGGACGGCGTCTTGTGGAGTGTACTGTAATAGCGCAGGACGGCATTTTGTGGAGTGTACTGTAATAACGTACCTTACAAACGGATTCTCGGATTCGAGTGAAACACAAGAGCGATAACGGAGTACTTTATTTTAGTACACTTTATTAGTACTTCGTGAAGAACCACCCCACCATACAGTACATGGTACTGGTGCGTATCAGTGGCCATGATGCGTACAGTATAGTGTACTCATGGTCGAGATCTGGCTTCGTCTACAGTGTTCTGTGTGGCCGTTGAGTACAAGCCCCCTTTTAAGGGACAAGTGGCCACACTGTGACCCATAGGCGTCAGCATTCGAAAAACCAGATCGCGATGCGTCTCCGCTTCACCATCTCTTCGCTGACACCACCATTCGCGCTGTCGCCGATCGCCTTCGTGACTTCGGGCGTCAAAGACTCATTGCGTCAAGCCTTGTCCTTGATTCAAGGTGGCGTCGAGAAGAGAGTGTGTCTAGCACAAGGGTGATCCAGCAACTCTGGCTCTTTGCGGCCACTTGAAGAGAGAGACCAAGAGTCTACAGTAGCGTCAAGACATTGTGGAATGGTCGTGTTTGAAGCCAACATGCCGCCCGTCTTGAGCGTGTTGATGGTTCTTGGGCCCCAACGACTGATCGTCTGATGCGTCGAATTATGTACACCTAGCCAACCTCACGTTCGCGACGGCGGACACTCTCCTAACTCGATGGCAAGGGCGAGACAATTTTGCGCAGTGTCCAGCACTGAGAGATCAGGATTGACTGTGCATTGGCGGCCGCCGCTTTGAACCGCCTCCATCTGAGCTTCGCCTTTGTCTCCAAAGATAAGACCAAATTGATCCATAGTGGATGGGTTGATCGGGTCGTACTGTACAGAACTGTACTGAAATTCTCCCAATCTAATCAAGAGAGATCGCAATTTACGTGAATGGACAATTGCGATTCGCAATCGTCCACTCACGTACCCATGCAGCGTGGGCCATCTACACAAACGAACAGAATCGGCTGTGGGCACATCATTTTTGACTACGTACACAGAAACCTGTGAAAACTGTACGGTTTGATCATTTGTGTACTGTAGTTTGCCGTCGTCTACCAGCGTTTTCGAGGAACACGTATTGCGAATTACACTCGCCGAAAGATGCGAGTCTCCCTCTGTTCTACCAAGACGCCCACCGGCTTGCCAACAAGCTCAACGTCACCCACTATTTGCGGGCTTTCAACACCGCGGCCGCGATGTCGCGATGGATTCGAGACGGAGCGCCCAATCACATCACCCACCGCCCGATCAGAATGGGCCGGGCTGGATCAGCTCATCGCCGGCGATTACGGTCACTGCCACCCAGGAGACCAGTAACCTCTGCATGTAAGGTATCCCAGTTCAGTAGCTGTAACGTGATATACTCCACTAAAAAAAGGTTGCGAACTACTGTGTGGAGGTCACAGCGAACACCCATCCATGACGCAGAGCCATCTGGCTAGGTCTTGAATCACCACGTAGTGAGCAGACACAACGGTCTATCGGTCGTCGTCACTGCAAGATTTCTCTGCACGGACTCCATATAATACAGTCATGACATTCTTGGAGACATCGTAGGTCAGTTGGTGTACTCCATCGTTTTTCTACATTACTGCATCACGACAGGGCGGCGGTCCAGAAGCGACAGCATACTCAGAAGTCAAGTACTGCATGCACTCTTCAGCTTGCAGCGGCCGTTCCATCCACAAAACGCATCGTTCCATTCTTGGCACTGAAGAATCTTCACTCAAGAATGGAACAATGCGTCTTATTGCACATAAACGGTGCAGCTTGCGAGCCTTTGGCTCTACGATATGTTGTAATACGCTTCCGGAGTCCGTGCAGAGAAATCTTGCAGTGACGACGACCGATAGACCGTTGTGTCTGCACACTACGTGGTGATTCAAGTCAAGACCACCCTCTGGTCCTGCCTTACTACCTTTCCCCGTGAAAGCATCAAACGACTGTTGCTGCATGCCCGCAGCACTCCAATCACCTTTCGCCATTTCAAAAAGATCCCTCAGAAATCGCTCGCAAACTTTCTCCGCTGACATTTTTGTTGTTGTGCCAGGCTGGATCGGCAACTTCGACACCGCGAGCCACTTTCTCGCCAGGATCACGACTTCGTCCTCACCCCATGCTCTCCCACGCGTCGCCTTCTCTTTGCCCTTCGCTCCCATCTCTGTAATGCCATGCATACAATTCAGGACAACAAGAGAGCCGTGCTGGCGTATGCCCTTTAGTTTAATTTTGGCACTCACAGGTATGGGGTATCATTAGGATAATTTATCATCCACAGTGTGAAGGCTGAAGGCGACAAACTGGTGGCATCGGCAAATCGGTGATATAAATAGGGCGTGGTCTTATGCCGATACAGTACCGTTGCAGTATGAAGTAGCCCAATGGAGCGCCGGGCAATTTCAAGAAGAGTGCTAGACGAATATTCAAGGCGAAATCAACTCAGAGATGTATACTAGTACTACTTTTAAGTGGAACTCTGCTCCTATCGCGAGTCTCCACAAGCAAGCAAGCACACACAGATCAGTCCTCTCTATGAGACTGCCAATCCCTCTGTACGACAGAGTTAACCCATGTGGGCAGCCGTGTAGTTGTAGTAGACGTCGAACTGGTTCTCGGCCTTGCAGAAAGCGAAGACCGGGTCGGTCGGGTGCTTCGTGGCCGGCGCGAAAAGGTTCTTACCGGTCTTGTAGGTCACGTACACGCCGAGCACGAGGCAGATGACCACAACGAGCGAGCCGGCGGCCTTCTCCCAGATCGGGATGGTCGACCACATCTTCTTGAAGTAGAAGAGAATCGGCAGGATGATGCAGCTCGCCGTGATGGCCGAAGCGCCAACGAAATCACTCAAGTCAAGGAAGTGGTCCTTGAGGGCGATCGACAGAGCCGTAAGCGCCGCAACAATGACGGTGCGCAGGAGCATGTACTTGACTTCGTAACCCTTGTAATCGGCGGACTCGTCTTCTTCATCTTCGTGCTCAATATCAGCCATTGAGACGACCGATCCCTTGGAGTTGCGGATCTTGTGGTCATCACCCGGAGTGTCAGCAGCAGCGTAGTTGACGGCCTCGATATCATCAGTCTTCTTCTTGTGCATACCGAGGATCATGCGCTCAAAGAGGTAGAGAGCCGGGTGCACAATGACCGAGAAGGCGATCGTAATGTGGAGCTGCATGAACAAGTACGCCAACACAACCATGCCCATGTCCGGCGAGAAGCCGAGGCTCGTGAGGCCAGTCTTGGCGTTCGGGTAGATCGTGAAGAGCAGGTTGCCCGTGATCTGGCAACCGACCGCCGAGTAGCCCGTGCTGGCAAGGATGAGGAACAGCACCGAGATGAACGAGAGTGTCACGCCAATGACACGCGGCATACGCTCCGGCTGTGAGTGCTGACGCTGAAGAGCCGGGATCACAATACCGGCACCGTACGCGAGCGACAGGTTACCGAACGTAATGGCGACCTGGTCAAACTTGATGTCTGGCTTGGGGACCGACGGGTGGCCACGCATACCGTGCATGAGCACAGCGACACCGATAACATCAGCGATGATAGTACCAAGGCAGCCAGCAAACGCGGCGCCAGCTCCTTCCTTGAGCGTCGGAATCAGGCACACGGGCAGCAAGCTGAGGGCCATGAGGATAATCCATGTCGAAGCCTCGAACGTGCCAGGGAAGAGGTTGACGAGCAAGGTCCCTCCAAGCACGAGGAAAGCGCAAGGCACGAGAAGACACACGCCCATTTGGGCAACCACAACCAGCCAGCGGCCAGTCTTGCCCATGCACCACTCGCCAAGATCACCAAAGGTGCGCACAGACTTCGGGGCGACGAGCATGACCTTG
>JAADVZ010001024.1:0-10579 GCA_023335925.1 Pythium phragmitis | reverse complement strand
CCCCCCCCCCCCCCCCCCTGCGATCAGATTGCACGAACCGACGACAAGTGAAGAGAATCAGCATTACGCCATGAAACCTGTCAAGGAGACGTCAGGGAAAATGATGAGGCAGTTGATTGGGAACTGGATCTTCTCTCAGTATCCTTTGTGGAAGGTTTTCGGCGAGATCTAATACCAGCATATCTTGTATCAGAGGTAAATGGGCTCATTAGACTTTGTGGAACTTGCAAGATGAACGCAACCAGCGACGAGCGGGAGCTGCGCCAGAGCTTGCTGTACGCTGTCGGGTCAATATGTGACAACTTTAGTACGCCATCGCACCGCCATTGCCGCGATCCCTGTTGCACTGCGTGAGAAATAACTTCTTTGCTGGACACGGCAGCCCAGAAGCAGCAACAGGAGCGCGCGCCGGGGCAGCGCACCCGACCGGTTCCGTCCAAGGCGGCGCTCGCGCTTCTCGCCGACTTGCTCCACAAAGAGACTGAGAGTGCGTGGCGAATGCTGGGCTTGTAACAATCTTCAGCTGTGGTCCCTCATTGTGTTTTGTTCCCTCTAGTCATTGCGACCGAGCTGCAGCACTTTGCGCACCATGCCAACCACAAGGTGATCAAACCGGAAGACGTCATTTTGCTCGCACGAAAGGATCCGACGATGGTAAGCTAGTGTCGCAGTGTTTGGTTGGGCTTTTGGTAGTAATGAGGGAAGTCGTCGTCGCTGAGCCGTTGTCCGTGTGGTGCAGATGCGGTCCCTTCAAAAGTACCATCGCGAACAGCTAGGTGCGACTGGCGCCAAGAAGCGGCGGCGAGGCGGTGGTGACGACTGAAACCCATTCGAGTTTGCTTTCCGTATAGTTGCCACTATAGTGTCACTACTATCGGAGACTAGATACTATATTCTATTCGCTAGTCGTCGCTAAAGAACGACGCACGGCGTGAGGTTACGTTCGTCCCGGCGGGCGAACCAGGCGTCCGCGGCGATTTTGCGTCCCTTTCCATTTGCCGATAGTCGTTTAGGATCCGCAGGGATGCCGTTTTGCGTTGAACAGCCTCTGGTGAGTGGACGACGTGGCGAATTGGGTTGATCGTGCTGTGAGACGCTTGCTCATACACTTGCTTGAGTAGGTTGAGCTGCTTGCCTTTGGCTTCCAGCTCATCAAGCATGGAGCCGAGGGATTTCGCCAATTGTGCAGCTCCGTCTTGGCCACTTTCGACTTTAGCAACCGCGTCCTTGTACCTGCGATTCAGTGCGAAGAACTCGGCTTCGGCATTCTCGACAGCCGCCTGAAGGTCCTCCATGATATGGGACTGAGCAAGTGCATCAATGGTAATTCAGCTCCAGTCTTCGCAATGCGATACGCTCAGAAACACAGTCACCGTTCCTCACCTTCAGGGGATTTGGGTAGGATGTGGATGGAGTCGGGACGCGTATCGCAGTGGGTCTTCCACGAGTTGACGAGTCGGCGGCGTCCGAGGCATTCCCGTTGGATATTCTGGTCTTCGTTCTTGATCCAACCAGCGTAATTGACGCTCGCTCGGGGCCTTGGATATCGGTACCGAGAATGGAGGCACTGGTGCCTATTCTGGAAGAGATCGTTGCCTGGTCGCTCGCACTGGCTGAGGATTTTCTCAGTCGAGCGCTGCTTTTTCTCGGATGAACATACGCAGGAGCTGGGGGAGGATTCGTTGCGGGCGTTGCGTACGTGGTGTCGCATTGCCTGAGAGCTTCTTGAGCGTTGCCGATAATCGAGTGCGATCGATTTGCAGACGTACCAAGAACGAAAGGTATATCCCTGAACATGGACATCATACAAGCATTAGTACATTGGCTCCGAGGGGATGCCGGCTTGCTCTGACACAGTCGTACCTTCCCATGTTCGCGGCTCTCAGCAGTTCGAGGTTGTTTCCCACCGACTGACTTCCTCGCTTCTCCTTCTTCACCGACGTTGAACCTCTGGCTACGACTGACGCCGTGCGAGTTTTCTTTGCTGATATTGACGCTGACCGACCCGGCGTCGAGTATTCATTCGCGGCAGAGATGGAGGCGGCTCGGCTCGCTGCCGTCGGTCGTGCGAGCGTAGAAACGCGTTGCGATTGCTGCAATTTCCTAGATTTCTTAGTCGCCTTCGTGGCGATCTCGTTCGCTTCCCATACTTTTGCGACGAGTTTGTCGTTGAGCTGTGTGATGCCTCCAACTGTTTGCTGATGATTCAAGCATGAGACTTGGTCAAGTTGCTGCTTAGAACACGATTCTCCCATCACAACGCACCTCGGACTCGTGTAACCGCTCGCGCGTCTCGGCGTGGCTCTGCGCCTCACGTTCAAACTGTTCTTGAATAACCTTGATCTTCTCCTGCGCTGTCTCTTTTTCTTTCTGGAGTGCAAGCATCTCCGACCTCAGATCGCGCATTTCTTGGTTGTGGGCACCACGCATAGCTTCCATCTCTACAAGAGTGAGCAAGGAGAGTAATCCGTACGTCAATGGATGCGACCGGCGGTCAGAAGGTGCGCGCACATCAAGAACACGTACCGGCTCGTTGGCAATTTCGTTGGGATTCAGAACTTTGAAGCTGATTTTGAAGGTCGTCGGCTTTTGCTGAAAAGGTGGAACTCAGCTTGTGGGCGTGCTGCAGCTCCGCTTCCATCGCCTTTCGTCGTTCGGCGTATTTGACTAACTCGAGCTTCAGCTCCTCGCGCTCACTTCGGATGGCATCGTACGCAGCTCGTGCAGACTCTTTGGTCTGACCGAGTTCATACGTAAACTTCTTCTCGGACGAAGCAAACTCGGCCTCACGCTGCAGCATCAGCACACTGATCGTCAGCACAAATCACAGCGCGCAATGGCCGACTCAAGCGCAAGGCAATCTCGTACGGTACTATACCTTGCGGGCCTTCACTTTGACGTCGGATAGTTCTTGCATCAGCTTTTCCCGTTCGTCTTCCAGCCGACGGATTTTGTCTTGCAGCGCTTTCAGTGCCGAGAGGACTGCACGACTTCCCTGAGCACTTGAACTTACGGCTGCAGTGAGACTCGTATCTAGAATGGAAGAGTACCCATTGGAGCTTGAATAGGGTGTTGGGTTTGGTGAAGGTGTTCGCTTTGAAACGAATGGCGCCGGTACAGTCGGTGGCGTGGGCATTTTCGAAGAAGCGCGTCTCTGTGGAGGCGTGGAGAATAACCGCCTTGCGATGGGTGCCTCGGAGTGATCGGAATCCGTATCATCATCTTCACTTCCACGACGGCGACCACGCCTGTTGGCGCTGAACTTGCCAGATTTCTTGATGGTCGCTTCTTCGAATCGAGTGAGCGCCGACGTTGTCGCAGACCAGGCGGCTTCCTCATAGCCATTCTGCACAGATTCCACGTAATCTTGTTTGCGCACTTGGTCAACGCCTCGTGAACTGTCAGAGAATGAAGACAACTTCTTTGGTGGATTTGAGAGCAGAAATGGTTTGTTCCCAGTGCTTGACGACGAAACCGACATGAGGGGATCTTGATGAGCAAGGTTCTTGAGCGTTTGCTTCAGGTCCTCCATTTCCTGTGTCGCCGACGTTGGCAGGATCACGGAATCGTCAAGCTCCGATACGTCTTCGCGTCGCGAAACGTGGTTCCTCTTTGCATAAGGTTTTGCTGCACGTCTGGGTGATGGTTCGTCGTGATAATCTCCTTCCCTTTTCATGTTATGGGTCTTCGTCACGTTTCGACTGGATTGAACCGAAGTCTGAAGCTGATCATCAAACTTCCGCTGGCCATTCGATCGTGTCTTACGTTCACGTTGGCTCAAGCTCGAGTCTTTTGTCGAACCACTCGCATCACTCTCGTCGTCCTCGGCAGCGCTAGGGTCACAGTCACTGTCGTGTCCTTCGGCCACTGCGTGATGATGTCTCCCGTTGTGCCTGTGTTGGGTCTTGTCTGTCGTTGATGTAGCCGCCGTTGTAGTTCCGTGCGAAGGAAGCCGCGACTGCTGCTGCTGCTGTGCTCGTGGAGCGCGACGGATATGCTCACCTCCATCACTCGACGGTTCACTCAGTTCATCGCTACAAAGATCGCTGCACTCGCTTGAATTGTCACTCGTAACATCCGCAACCTGTGTTTGCCCTCGCGTCCGGTTGCCGGAGACTCTCGTCCTCTCTTTGACTTGATTCAGTCTTCTTTCTGCAACTGTAGTCACCGCATGATGTTGCAATGCCGCTTCTCTTCGTCCCGGTTGGCCCGTGCTCTTAGGCGCTCGATCAGTCTTGCCGTTCGTCGACCGGCTGTCGTCATCGTCGACGTCGCCATCGCCGATGTCGTATACGCGGTTTTTCACCCGTACGGTTGCCTGTTTCGCTCTGGAGACGACTTCCGCGCGGCCTTCCGAGCCGCGCAGGAGCTGCTCGACGACGTCGTCTGCCGCAGTGCCCAGGAGCTTGCTCACCGCCTTGGATCCCTTCTTGCGCGGCGAAATGAGGATGCGGCTCTTGGAGGAGATCACGATCGTATCCGAATCCTCATGGTCCGATCCATCGCTGCTGAACTCGGATTCGCTGCCCATCTTGTTGAATCCCCTTTTCCCTTCGCGATGGGGAATCAATACTCGTCGCTGTCGGCTTCCTCACCTGCCGTAATGGCGTTTCCGTTCCTCTTCTTCTCGTTGCCGCATTTGGAAAAACAGGAGTTCGGTTCTAAGAGGAACTGTGGCCTTTCGACCAATGTGATGAAGTATCCAAGACAGCAAGTTGCTTCCTTCCGGGGGTTACACTCTGAGTCTCTGTAGAACAATGATCACACAGCCACGTGCACAGCAAAAGGCAGATCAGTACATTTTGGGGGATGTATGAAGAAAGGCGGGAATTGAGCGCGCTCGGGGAAGGGGGGCTTCCTACAACACACGGGAGAAAGAGAGAGAGAGAGAGCCTACACAGAGGTGGGGGCCTCACCCCCACCCCCACGAGATAGATGAAGACTTCCGCAACACGCTGGAAAAGACTTGGCTCGCTGGGGAAGCAGAGAGACGAGAGCGTTGGTCGCTAGACTTGTCAAGGCTGCGGGTTCTGCAGCTGGCGCACGAGCTGCTTTATTAGGTCGAGCTGGGCCGCCATGGTCGTAATGTGGCACTCGCGCTCGCGCTTTTCAAGTTCAAAGCGCTGTTTCTCGATCTCCATCTTTTGCTCGGCGAGACGGAGCTCCTGGTGGCGACGCGCTGTCTCGTCCTTGAGGTAGCGCTGCAGGAAATCAAAGGCAGCGCCCGACGATACGGCGGCGTCCACGCCTTGAGCAGCCACGCCGCCACGCGCCTTCTTCGCGCCGAGCGGCCCGGCCGCGCCGTTCTGGTCGAGACCGCGCTTGTTGGAGGCGAGCTCAGGCGAGGCGATGCCCTGGTAGCCGTGCAGCAAGCTGCTGTTCGTCGCATCACCAAAGGATGAGCCGTGGTTCTCGAGCGTGCTTTGGTCGGACATTCCACCCTTGGACTGACGGCGTTCCGTGCGATCCGACCGATAGTCCTTGGCCTACAGTAACAAACCAAAAAAGAAATACGCGAGCTATTAGTTCATAGAGACCACAGGTGTGGCAAAGAATGGTCTCCACAAAACGTACCGCCTGGTGGAGCTCCGCGATGAGCTGCTCACGCTCGTTCACTTCGTCGACCGAGCCGGTGGAGCGGAGCGACGCCAGGTCCCCACTCAAGTACGAGTCGATGAGCGCCTTATAACGGCGTTGGCAGGCCTTCGGGTCAATCTCGGGTCCGCTTGGACGCACGACTGCGAGCTGCGAATTGAACGACTGGCCGATCGAGTCCCACGACGCCATGGTCTCGCCGTGGGCTGCCGTCCACGGCCGCTGGCGCGCGATCTCGCGCAGGAGAAGCACATCATGTGCCGGCTTGAAACGGAACGTGCGACGGTTGGTTTCCGGAGCCATAGTCGCCGAAGGAGGAGCCGGGAGGATTGGCCGTAGGGACGTTATCGTGCTTGTGGACGTCTGCTGCGCGTCGGGTGTCGAGAGGATATTGGGAGAATGGGGGGACTCGGTGTTTTTATTTTGCCGCGCTCTTGTCGCTCTTCGCTGTGCTGTTTGAGCTCCTCTCGTTGCCAGAAATTTACGATCTGATTTTCAAAATTTTGCATTTTCTCCCCTATGATGGATTTCATTGGCCATAAAGAAACTACGTTTGATTTGAAATCTAAAGCGGATGATTGGTTGAAATCACTACGCTGCAGTATATGGACGATTTCTCTTTAGATACGGATTTGAAGTGCTGACTGGATACAGAACGGATCTTCAACCTGTTCACAGTACAGTACGTATCCTGAAACGGCTCGGACGCCCAGGACACTTTCACAGTCACGCTTGGGACTGAAGCAGTTGCTGGGCGGCTTGCTGGCCCGCGACGCGTCCAAATACCACACACTCAGCGAGTGAGTTCCCGCCGAGCCGATTTGCGCCATGCAGGCCACCCGAGACTTCCCCCGCAGCAAACACACCGTGGATGGGAGTTCCGTCATCGCGAAGCACCTGCGTCTGCTCGTTGATCTTGACACCGCCCATGCAGTAGTGGACAGCTGGAGCGATCTCCATGACGTGGATGTCGACAGGAGCCTCCACTGACGCAATGTGGCTGAGTGGGAATGGGAACACTTGCTTTCCGAACGCATCGCTCTTCTCCCCTGACGCGGCCGCGGCGTACTCGTTGAGCTGCTCGAGAACTGTTGCCGCGTCCAAATGGCAGTACTCTGCAGCCTCTTGGACCGAGCCAACTTGCTTCACCAGTCCGATGTGCTTGTAGAACCCCAACGACGATTCGAGCGGCTTTGCGCCGTCGAAGAGCCACATGAACGCCGCCTTGTTCGGTTGAGCTAGGATCGCCTGTGACACAACGTCACGCGTGGCGAGCTCATTGATGAACCGCTTGCCTTGAGTATTTAGGAGCACTGCTCCGGATCCTCGGATAGCTTCGGGGGCAAGAAACTTCTGCTGCGCGTCGCGGTCTTTCGGGTTGATGAACCCTGTGGGGTGGAGCTGCACCTTGTCCATTAGCACGAGCCCAGCACCAAGTGCTTCCGCCATCAGTACGCCATCGCCTTGGGCAGTTGGTCCATTTGTCGTCGGGAAGCTCTCCATTCCTGGAGCGAAGCGTTCCAGGAGGTTTCGGTTGGACGAGAATCCGCCAGTCGCCAGAATCACTGCCGCGCTGCGAATATCCGCGGTCTCGCCGTCCGATTTCTTCACTTGCAGTCCCTCAATTGCACGGTTGCCGCTATCGCTGCTGACCAGAAACTTCTCCGCCGTTGCTCCGCTGAGCAATTCGATGTTGGGCAGTGAGGCAAGCTTCTTCTGGAGAGCACTGATGATCGCAAACCCGACGTTCGGTCCACTCTTGTTGCGGTGCGTGCGCTTGGCGGAATGGCCACCAAGCTGGCTCAAAACCGAGAGGTCCACGCCGTTCTGCGTGAGGAACTCGATAGCACTCGGGCTCTGCAGTACATTACACATCATCCGTCATCACCACGTCGGAGTAAGAGATATTATAGAACGACTCACCTGCTTGACAAGCACATCCACGAGGTGTTTGTTGGCGACGCCGCCACCAGACTTGAGCGTGTCTTGCTCAAACACCGGCGCGTCGTCGCTCGAGACCGCGGCGTTGATGCCCGAGGAGGCCTTGGCCGAGTTGCCACCGACTTTGGCCTCTCGCTCAATGACAAGAATCTTTGCCGACGGATTCAATGATGCCGCCTCAATGCTTGCACTGAGACCTGTTGGAGGAAAAGAACCAGTCAGCGATGCTTCTTGCAGCTCGTCCTATTGTGGAAGAGAACTCACCTGCGAGTCCCGCGCCAACAACCGCAATATCCACTTGGAGGCGAGTAGCGACGCCATCGCTGTGCTGGTTCTCGCCTTCACCTGCCATTTTGGTCGCGATCGAACTCCAGAGATACAAATACGCCACACAGCCGACACTCAGCACAGCGATCGCAAGGGGGGCAAGGCCACGGCGCATAGGGAACAGAAATGGCAGCATGCCATTCCGCGCCATGGATTCTCGTTGATGGCGCAAGACCTGGACTGGGGCGTGTTCTCACCTGCCGAGCTGATGCTTCTTCGTTGCTTGTCTGGTCTTGAGAGCCGCTGCTTTTGGAAATGGCCACACTGGCGTGACACACAAGACGCGACGCAGCAGAGTCATCTTCCCTCAGGAGATGGCCATGGTCGTGCGTGAAGACCATCATGGAAATGCGACAGGGCGTGTTTCTTTGCTGCGAGGTTGAAGCAGCCCAGGAAACACGGAAACACGCCGCAGTCACACTGTTCTTTTACGCGTAAGTACGAATGAGTACATGCTCTTTTTTTGCGCCAAATGAACTCATTCGTGGAAAGCAACGGATCTTTTGGATCATTCTGGACTTTGTTCTAAACACAGAAGGGAGACATGGCGGCGTCTTGTGTGGACCATACCATGTGTGCGGGCCGCAAATGCTGAGAATCGCTCAAGGCCTGACGGACGAAATCCTATCATTCTGGTTGGGACTCTCTACGCAGAACTGTATCACCATGGTCTTTCGGCATGGAATCCACGCATGGAATCCATGCCAGCCAAGTTGGCTGGACGAAGGTACAGTATTTTTCGAGCATTGGGCAATGCTCGAAACCCTGTGACGAGCAGTCTGCTGTACAGTACAGTAGTGTAGTGTACTGTACTGTAGCCCAAGATGGAACTGACTTGAAGGTGCGACCGACTGCAGCCTGAACGATCATCAAGGACTCGACAGTCTTATTCTACAGCACTGTATCCAAAGCTGGGCTACTGTATCGCTTCGCGGCGAAGTTCGCCAACAGGTTATGCAGTACAGTGTAAAATACCTATAACGTTTACTGCTGCCATTGAATGGCGCAGCCGCGAAGTTTGCGGCTGCGAAAATGTGAACAGCCCGCAGCTCAGCCGCTGAGCTGTGGCTACCTGCTTCGTCTCCCACTGGCGCATCGGATTCGTCCGTCATGTCCCCACCAAATTGGTGACCAACTGACCACCAAGTTGGTGGGGTGTGACGGTTGGTGGTCTAGCAAACGCGCTGTTCATGTGCTGTTTCCAGATCGGTACAGAAGGAAGTTTGCTGGAAGTTAGTGAGCATCAACAGCTAGCAACTCAAGACACATTTCATCCAATGCCTCCATGAGGCCAGAAAATTCTTTCCGCTTTTCCTCCCGCTCCCCAGTCACTCCAAGAAAGCATGGAACTCTCCGAGCAAACATTTCCCGTGGAACTCCCGCAGCAATCATTGTCAGTGGTTTCGCTATCGTTGATCGCATTTTCATCAATCCATCCAGATTGGAACAACAGTGCCAACCACCTGAACTGACCGAAATGTACTGAAAGTCCTCCAAGCCCGCAATACCATCAGTACATTACGTACTGATTTAATCATACAGCGTTGGCGCCAGCGTGACGGGCGGAAACAGCCAACAACAGCCGATGGAAGAATCGCAACCCAGTCCAAAACGCATGGCACTGCCGTCGGCGCGCGCACCTCGCGAGCAACAAAGGAATAAGACCAGAAGAGTATCGAACATGGGAGGAATCACTACGGGCCAGTGCTGTACAGTACAGTACCGGTACAACAGTAACGCTGGAGCGCGGCTGCGTTTTCCTTCCATTTGGGCAACGGCAGTCTGCTGATACCCCAACCTCTTCGGCAAGTGTCGAGCCAAATTGTGGTTTCCACACGGAACCCACAAAGCCAACCGTGTCATCATCACCCGCAGGCGCAAAAAAAAGGGGATGCTCTTTTCTTCCTTTTTTTGAAAGACAACAACCAACAAAACTGGCTTGTCTGCCCGGTTGTGGCACCCGGCCAGCATCGCGGCGTGGCCGCTGTAGCCAATGAGCGTGGAGCTGAAATGATCCAAGATCGTTGCAGCACATTTTGCGTGCCGGACGGATTGAAGTTTTTTTTTCGTTTTTAATTGTGGACCCTGCTCTTGCACTCCCCCCTCTCCTTCCCCTCCTTTCCTCCCTTGGACACCGAGCGCAGACACTTCGATTTGCCTGGAAGGAGCAAAGCGCGGAGCGTTTGCGGGAAAGAGCAACCAAGAAGCTTAAGGCGTTCCATCGCTTGTTGCCGCTGGACACGAGGCAACACGCGACACGAGGAAGAAGGAGAGAAGCAGAGGGAGTTTGGCGTGTAATTGTGTGCGTGTAGTGTAAGACTGTCGCGTGCAACTGAAGATAACAAGGAACATCGGCAACATCGGCAACATCAACCATGGGCACGTCCAACAGCGCGGAAGAGCAAGACCTCGCGCAGACGGTGACGACCGAGACGATTGAGACGACCGAGACCACGACAACGACCGAGACCACGACGGAGACGACGACCACGACGACGGCGTCCCACGTGGAGGAGGTGGACGAAGAACTGAGCAAGGTGACGTTCGAGCTTGTGGAGGAGCAAACCTCGAGCGAGACGGCTGTGGCCGTGGCTGCGACGACTGGGACGACGTCGAGCACGGAAATTGTGGACGGCAAGTCGATCACGACCGACGTCACGACTGAGACGGACGAGCACGGCACGACCACGATCACGACGGTCGTCACCACGACCTT
>JAADVZ010001023.1:0-10586 GCA_023335925.1 Pythium phragmitis | reverse complement strand
TGTTGGGGATCATCGGAGGTGGGGGCTTGTTGATGGGGTTCGTCGGAGGTGGGGGCTTGATGGGAATCATTGGCGGCGCGATGGGCTTGACGATAGGCGCCGCTGGGGGTAAAATGAGCTTGCTCGGTCTTGATTCCCGGGCTGGGGCATTTTCGTTCGTAGTGGATCCCGCTTGGTGAGAGTGCCCCTTGTGGTGCACCTTGATGTGCACTTGGACAGTTGAACTGTCCGCCGCGACAACAACGGCAATCACGGCGAGGAGGAAGAGCTTGGTGGTCAGCATCGTGTTCTTTGGTTGGTCGACTGGTGGATTGGGTGGCTGTGGCAGTTGACGGCAGATTGCAGAATGAAGTAGTTGTGACATCGAGTCTCACTTGGTGAGCCGGTTTGACTAACATATGCCGAAGACGTACTGCGCGGAATAGACCTTCTGCACTTTCAGTTCGAGTGGGGGAGAGCTAGGGTGAGTGGAGATAGGTACAGTGTAGGTCAAATGGGTACAAATCAGGTTACGGTAAAATCGTTAAACCGTAACCCTGATTTGTACCCATTTGATCTTCTTGAATCTATCTGAACATGGCCTCGTCGCTCTCGTCCGAGTGGATCGACCTCAAACTAACACTGAAAACGTGATCAAGACGGGGACACTTGATCACGTTTTCAAAAGTGGGGACATCCAAACAAGTAGTAAATGAAGAAAGACGGGGACACTTTCTTCATTTACTACTTGTTTGGATGTCCCCACTTTTTCCTAGGGTTACTGCAAGAAGGATGTTCTGACACTACGCAGTAAAAAAGAGATAGGGGGAAGTCGAGCGATGGGTAACCAAATTGAGCAGGTTAAAAGCCAAGTACACTGAACATTATCGCGCTGAGTGGCCACATCACGTATGCCCTACTGTCTGGTATGACATGGTGAATTCAACCTTCGAACAGAGGAGTTAAGCTCGGTGGGAAGTGCGAATCTGCGACTCACATCCCTCAGTCTGTTGCGAGAATCGACCGAGAGATTAGAGCTTCTTATGCGAGTGGGTCTTGCGGTGCTGCTTGGCAGTCTTTGGCTTACAGCCGAATACGCCCGACTTTACTGTGGTGCAGTACGAACCAAACTTGAGCCCGACTTGAGGACCCGGACAGTTGCCTTTGCTCTCCTTGCCCTGGCAAATTTCGCGCTTCGTGCAGAACCCTCCCGGGAGGCCCTCTACACTGACAAGGGTGAAGCCTGGATCGCACTTCCCTGGCACATTGGGCTTGTTAGGCGTTGCCGGAGGAGCAGGGGGCTTGTTCGGGGTGTTTGGAGGCGAAGGAGGCCTGTTAGGTGTGTTTGGAGATGAAGGAGGCTTGTTAGGGGTGTTCGGGGGCGAAGGGGGCTTGTTCGGTGGGGATGGGGGCGTCGCCGGTTTGGCGTTGGCCTTGCACCCAAACGCTCCCGACTTGACCTTTCCACAAGATGAACCGAACGCGAGACCAGGCATTGGACCAGGGCAGTTGCCTTTGTTGTCCTTGAATCCCTGGCAGATCTCATTCTTGGTGCAGAACGCGCCTTGTACGCCCTCAACGCTGACCTTGGTGTAGCCCGGCAAGCAGATCGTGTCGGGCGCGACAGGTTTTGCTTGGCGCAGCTGCTGGTTGTGGTGCACCTTAATGTGCACGTGGACGGAGTTGTCTGCGGCGACAACAGAGGCGATCGCCGCGAGGAGGAAGAGCTTGGCGGTCAGCATGGGTGGAGAGGTGGGCTGGCTGGTTCGCAGGTTACCGGCAAGTTGCAGAATGAAGCGTACTCGTGGGCTCACTTCGCTTCCTAGCAGTTTGAAACCCACACTGAACGGTATGGATCTTCACCTGTAGTCTTCTGCTTTGGTGGGAGAGGGATCCAGTAGGGTACATACTTACTGTACTACACTATACTGTATTGTCGAGAGTACAGTACATTCCAAGGTCCTCGTGGAAGCCCTGTGGACCAGAGCAGTGAGGGTTCAACTCTGCGATATGGTCAGATGCCAACGGTATCTCTGTGTTGAATGAAGCATTGCTGTACCGTACCCACCATGCAGTAGTTTGTGCATTGCTGCACCACCCTCACGCGCTTATTTGATGAGCGATTCGCCCAACCTGAGATGGCTACATAGTAATTTACGAGCCTGGTGTCAAAAATTTCATACATTTGTCAATTTGATGGATGCCCGGTCCTGATTCCAGGTCAGGACTCCGATAACAATGAGCACATGCGGAATCCGGACATAAGTGAGCGAACACTTCATTGGTGCTTCTTGAGGACGTGCCGCTTCTCTTGCGAGCGGTGCTCGTGATCTTGAGGCGATTTGGCGCCTTGGGGCCATCAAGCATCCAATAACCGGTATCGTTACCGGTGTCACATGGTATTCTTTTTTTCAGTACACGGCCCTCGAACATTTTCTTTATTTCAGTACACTTCCCTTGAACATTGCCTTTTTCCCGCCACAAATAAGCTTCCCGGCCTCCATCCACTTCCCCGCCATGGCGCCGCCCAAGAAGGGGTCGTCTGCGAATGCCACCAGCGCGCTCCCCAGAGGCACGTACGGCAAGTACAAGCGCGCAACACAGTACTTTCTGGACTGGCTGCTGCGTGCACGCAGCGGCGGCGTCGGTGCTGCCACCACGACCACCAAGAAGCCATTGGATGTCAACGAGAAGATCGTCGCGGCGATCGCCAGCTCGCCGACCACGCTCTCGCCGGCGCTGCTGCAGCTGTACCCGCGCGCGCTCGAGGCCTGCAAGTCGGCCATCACACTGCATGAGCGCGTCGCTGTGTTCTTTGGCGTCTCGGCCGACGACGCGCACGCGCACTTCATTGCGCGCATGAAAGTCTGACTCGCAAGTCTCTGAAAGGCCTACACGCCAACGCTAACGCCACGCGCGCCATCGAAACCCAGCAAGACGGCAGCCACCAAGAACGGCACCGACGACCCCGACAAGGCGTTAGATTTTTCCAACTATTACGAAATCTTGGATTTGCCGGACGACTACTTTGAGAGCGACGGCGAGGCCTTTCTCTCCGACGTGCTCGCGAACGCGTCGACGGTCAAGCCGCTCTCGGCGGCCGAACGCAAGCGGCTCGACAACGAGGCCTTTGCGTCCGAGGTCAAGCTCGAGCTGGCGTGCTTTAGCGTGGAGCTGGAAGACCTGTCGGAAGCCGTCTACGTCGCGTTCTACCACGTCAATGAAGGCAACATGACTCTGCTCGAGGCCACTGCGCAGGCCAAGGTCGCGATCGACTGTGCCGAGTCTGTGATCGCCAACTTTCGCTGCGGTTTCCGGCGATCCTGGACGCGCGTGACTTGCTCACGATGATGCAAGACTACTCCATCATGGACATGCACGAGACGCTGGCCAATGTGCTGGCCCACTGGATGCCCATGTCCAAGCTCCCCGTGTACCAGTACACGCCCAGCACGATCCTCGTCGACACGCTCTGGGTCACGCAGTCGCGTCGCGTGGTCCCGACAAGCTCACGCTGGGCGAGGTCGTGGAGCTGTTCCCACCGATCGCGACCAAGAATCTCTCAGTTCTTGGCCCCGAGTTTGCACGAGCTCGCTCGTGGAAGTTTCTGATGATGATGCTCGACGCGTTGACGACCGAAGAGATGGGCTTGACGCCAGGGCGCCTCTCAGGCGGAAGCCGCGGCACTCAGCAATGTGATCTCGGGGCCGCTGAACGAGCGCATCCTGACGTACTGCAAGAACGCCGCAAGCGTGATCGTGAAAAATTTTGGCTCTTTGACGGACGAGCAGACCGAGAAGCGGTACTTCCGTCTGCCCAACGATCCCGAGTGGGTGCTGCGTGAGTTTGGCGACAAGCCGTTTCTTAAGGTAAACGTGATCAAGCAGACTACCAAGACGTTCAACATTCTGATGGAGATGATCACGACGAGCGAAGGGCCGTTGCGAGACGACAAGCTGGCGACACGAGAACGTGTTGCGGTACGCCGAGTACGAGAAGAACCACCCGAGACTGCGCGCCGAGGCGGATGCGCGGTCCAAGCAAAAGCAGGCGCGACTGCGCCAGGCGCTCGAACACCAGCGCGATGGAGGTATCGCGGCGGTCGAGAAGAGTATGCCGACGCTCAAGTCGGCCATGCCTGGTATCTATCGAGAATCCGCCGCGACGGCACTCGAAGCCAGCACCATCCACGGCGGCAGCAACAAGAAGAAGAACAAGAAGAAAAAGGGCAAGAAGAAAGCGCAGACAGGAGACGAGGCCGCCAAGCTCTTGAAGCAGCTCGCACTCGCAAGCGGCGACACTGATGAAGCCACAGCCGAGAAAGTCGATGGCGTGGATCGTATGGACAAGCTCACGCAGCTTTTCGAACAGCTCAAGGAGACCAACGAGCTACCGCCCGACGAGCGCGAAGAGGTAGCCACAAAAGCGCTCGGGATCGTCGATACGCTACGCGCAAGCGTTCAATACTTTGCGACGACGGAAAGCAGCCAGGGCTTTTCGCGTGACCTCATTTTGCGCGAGGCCAACGATGCCGAGCGCACGCTACAGTTGCTGAGCAAGTTCCATCGCCAGTTGCCCCCGGCGCCGCTGCTGTCGCACATCGATATCTACAACAATCCGAACCGCAAGCCGCTCGCGCCGGACACGGCGTTTGACAAGCTCAAGTATCGCGCTGGCCCGGATATCGACTTGCCGAGTTCATTATCTTTGCCGACCACACGGCGACGCTTTTCGTCGATGCCAACCGCACGGCCCAGGCAAAGGAAGTGCTCGACCTCATTGAGCGTCGTCTGCTCAAGCAGAAACAGCGATCCGAGCGATTCCGCGCCTACGTGACGCTGCTCATGGAGGCGCGTCGTCACGCCAGCATTGAGCCTGGACTCGCATCCACGGAGGAAGCGCGGCGCCAGTTTAGTGGTACTCGGGCGACCACGGCATAGGCGAAGGTGTGGGTGTCGGCACGCTCGCGCGACTGGATGCGTTCTTTGGGTACAAGTCTTACCTGCGCATGCCCCAAGTCCAAAGCATGTACTCGCCCGTCTTTGAGCGATTTGGCCAGCTGGGCAATGAGGCCGCGACCGACGACATGCCGATGATTTGCATGGGGAATGCCGTCGCCAGCGGTGCCGAGACACGCGAGCAGCTCGAAAAGATCCACAAGTTCCTGTTGGACACGGCCCAGAAGAGTGGGCTGTGGTTCCACCCCACCAAGTGCGAGGTCGGCGTCAAGTCGATCGAGATCTGGGGCTTTTGTTTCTCGGAAAAGGAGATCGTACGAGCCTAGGCGGTTCGCAGCAGCTCGCTGTCTCTTGATAGAGAAGGAGGCAAACCACGTATCGAGGGGTGGGTCTGATCACCAGTCCAAGTTGTTAGAAATGAAACAAATAAACACGTAGGCATTGGACCATTCCCGTATGAGTAGTGTCGGGGACCTGACGATGCCGTGAGCTAGATGGAATGTGCACATTGGTGCATGGCCTGCCGGCACTCTGTTGGCGGTCTCTCGTGGGTCAAGTCTCACATGGAGGTCTTCGGCGTGAAGAGACCTGATTTAGGGAAAGGAGGCCTCCCCCAGAACATGCCTCGCCATCTGAACCTGGTCATTGTGATGCATTGTACCCAATTCGGCTTCGTGTGTGAGGATGTTTTACCGATCGCTACGGATACCGTGTACAAACAAAAGCCAGCACCATTCTTCGGCAGAGATGATATAGCATCCCCATCTACCCCTATTAGTTCCATATTTAGCTTAATAGCCTCACTGAGCACCTCTAATTCCATACTACGTATAGAGCACAGGAGAGCAATGGCTCATTGCTGGGTTCTTGGGTACAGTACGTCATTGGCAAGGAGGCACCCAAGTACTCATGTTCAAGTCAAAAATCAATCCTCTGATATGAGTTTGGCTCAGTGAGCCACGCACCCAACAATAAATCGCTCCGTGGTATGGGATTTCCTGTATGAAGCTGCTCACTGAATAGAAGAGCATACGCGCTTTGCCTCGCGTCGTTCACTGGGGACGCGCCTGCGATATTTGGAGCCGGAGCTGGAACCGAAGCAGGAGCTGCGCCTTGAGCCAGCTGATGGCGCAGTACCACCCATTGATGGACTACTTGGCACGGACACTCCCCAGACCGTGTTCGAGCCATGGTACTATCCACCGCCGTTTCCTCCGACGCCACCTCCATCATGCAACCTTCATCCCTCACGAAAGGCGTCTTTGTTCGATTGCCCTTGGACGCAGGATATATTTGATGCGGATACGTGCTGGTAGAGTCCGAAACAGATCCCAGCGGATCGGAACTGGCGCATGGATCATATGAGAGACCAACACAGGAAAACATTTGAAATCTCAGTAAGATCATTTAGGAATAGGATATGAGTTTGCGTTCAAGTTATGGCATCAATGTGCATCGGTGATGCACATTACCACCTCTGTATGTGTCTATACCCGCTTCGGTCGCCGCGGCACAATTTCCAAGACAACTGGTGCGTCACCAGCTTAAGAAAACGTGTGCATGCTGCTGTCTGGCCAACTGGTTATTCATTGATATATGAAGCTCAGTGACCAAAGCAAGTTTTGAAGTAGGCGAATGGAGCGGGGCGGTCACGGCGTCAAGGTCATCATCAATAATCAACCGTCAAGTCATTTTGCCGAGAACTGTAAAGATTATAGGAACGAGAGCATGCGCTTGTAGAGGTTCAATTACCGTAATACTTACCGTAATCGATCAATCAGCGGAAACGGAACTCCATCACATCACCACAACTGCAATATCTCTAGTGCTCCTGCTGTTGCCCCACGTCGTCGGTCCATTGCACATGATCATTGCCACGTCGACGGCGTGCCGCAGAGATGTTTTTTTTCTTCAAATCGTTTGTGGGCCGCGTCTCGGTCTTCGTTGCCGTCGGCCAGCGTTCTGAGTGGAGGGCGTTCCTGGATGCCCTGGTACATGAGTTAGTCGAACACGGACCTGCCCTATGAATGCAGGCACAGCGCCATGAGAATTGGGTGTGAAGCGCGGCGTCGGCCTGAACACTGTTGCACGAGTAAATGAGAGATAATTCAAAGTCAAAAGCAACAGAATGAACAATTAGTTTATTGAGTTTATTACACTGGACCGGAGGCCAACCACCCTGAGGAAGTACTCGGCATTCGCATGGTCAGCGCCGACCGCAGGAACTAGCGCAAGCGCACACCCGATCGGAACCTCTTGGGTGGCGGCAAAGCGACTGGCAGCGCGATGGTCTTGGACGTGGGCACGGCCCAGCCACCACCACCTCAAACGCCACGACGCGAGTGGAGCAGCGAGGCGCTGCGTGGGCGAACGGTCGGCGGGGTAGCAGGCAGGCAGGGAGTGGCGGCGGCAGCGCGACGTCGATTTGCCGTCGACTCGTCACCAACCCTACGCACAGCGCCGTTCCGCAGGCGGTGGCGCCGACGTGGTCGCGGGCAAAAGCGACGGCTTGGTAGCCGGACCGTAAGCGAACGCGGTGGCTGCAAAGATGATGATGATGAAATGAGTACCATTGATCTCTCTCTTAGTGTTCTACAGCCGCCTTAGCTTTCTTACTGGACGAGGAGTCTAGCGAGGTGTTGGGCCTGCCAATGGGCAAAGTCGGAGCTGAGGTGGCTCTCGAGCTCTGCATGTTGTACTCGGGTGGTGGGAGTCCATCGCAACGTTGGCTGCTGCGTCGGCCATTTTGCTGAGGATTTCGATCGCAGCGGCCGTACGGCAGCTGGCTGCGCTGTGTGCTGTTCTCGTCCACCGGGGGTCGACTAGCGCGGCCCGCAGGCACCCGTCATGGTAGGCCCGTGCGCGTGTTGTCGACCAGATGTGCTCCGGCGAGTCTGCGTTAGTGCGCCATCTCCAGATGGTGTGCAATGTGGCGAGCACTTGGAGTCGCCAGACGGCTTGTATGGCTTGGTGAGTGGCCGTGGTGTCTTCCGGCGTTGGCTTGGGCAATCTCGTCATCTCCGGGTGTTCCCAGATGGTGCTCGGTATTGTCTCGAGATGGAGACTGAAGACGTTCCTCAGGAAAGTGCTCGTGTCGGGCCTGGTACGTGGCGTCCATAAGTGCGCCCAGCGGAGCTTGAGCTCTTGCCATAGTCGCTGAGCGTTGGGGCAGTCCCAGAAGATGTGATCTGCACGCTCACCGTCTTCTGTGCCTTCCAGGCAGTGCGGGCAGATCACTGCTTGATGAGCGGGTGACCATCCGGTCACACGGGCCCCTTTGATGCGGAACAGGAGCAGACATTGTGTCGTGGGTGCGCCGGGAAGGCGCAGGACCTCCTTCCACGTGATGTTGTCGATGGCATCGGGGATTAGTCAGTTCCACCGTGCCCACCGTTCGCCTCGGGCGTCGACTTCGGCGATGCTATTGTTGCGCATGTGGAGCTGGAGGAGCTCGCGCGCCTCTTGTGGTACGCAGCGGAGTTGTCTTGCGCCACAGTGAGGTGAGGCCACCAATCCTGGGTGGCTGCAGAGATGCGGCGGAGGCAGCCGGACGGTGCGTCTGCCAACAGCGTGCCAGGGACGTACTGATACAGTGCATGTCCCTCTCGGTTGCACCAGCTCATGTACATGTCCATCTGCAGCTTGTCGAACGCTTTCTTGGGAATACCATCTTCCAGGAGATGGATCAAATCCGGCGCACTGCGGATCGCGGGATAATTGAGCTGCAATTTTGCAATCACATGCGCGGCGCTGCTGATGGCCACGCTCGCAAACCCCGCCGTGGCCTCGAGCAGCGTCGACTTGCCGTGCTTAATATCGAAATACGCCGCGTACACGCCCTCGCAAAGCTCCTAGAGCTCCATGATCAGACACGCAAGCTCGGCATTGAGATCTTCCGTGAACGCCTCGTCAAAAAGCTTCTTGCGCTGCGCCGCCGCGGCCTTGGACGACTTGGACACGAAATGGTGATTCACCGAGTTTTTTCCCGGATGATGCTAGTGGCCGAGAACACAAGCTTCACGATCTGCAACGGACATAAATCGCCCTACTTGAGCTTCTCGAGAGCCGCGGCAAGTGCACTGACCTTGCTTCCACCGGATTCGGCATTGTCGTTCACAAAAAATTGACCCATAAGGCTGGTAGCGGCTGCGACACTGGTGGCTTCAGCTTGTGGTTTGGCCGTCTTCTTGCGCTTCTTTGACTTCTTCCGCCTCTTGGACTTGCGTGACGGCGTAATCATGGACACCGCCGCGGCGTTGGACGGTGGACCTGGACTCGCCTCGGATAAGACTGGCTCGGGTACTGCGATGGCTGTCCGAGCTTGCTTAACGTCATCTTCGAAGATAGCGTCCCATTCCTCAGAACGAGCGTTCTCGATTATGGCTTCTCAATCTTTTTTCCATCGCCACATGAAGCGTCAACGCGACCTTCCACTGACGATCTGACGTGAAGTCCCAAATGTGCTTGCCCGATGCGTCGACGCCAGCACTCTTGGCGCCATGAAACGTGAGCAAACGTGATAGCATTAGATCAACGACTCAACGCCTTGGTGTTGATGTCGCGGAAGTTACTTGTCTCGAGAATGAACGTGACCATTGTGAAGAAACCCTTCTTGGCCGCACAGTGAACAGCGAGCGCATTCTGCACCGCATCATTAGAGTGTCCAACCGCTGGTTTTTCGATCTCGCTCGCGAGAAACGTGGGCTTGTTGTCGAGCGCACCCATTTGGAGCAGCCAGTCAGCGAGTGCCAAGTCGTAAGCCGGTCTGGCATCAGCGTGATAAGCAGAGACCACAGCTCCTCTTTTGGAGATCGGCACACCTCGGAAAGCACAGCTGGCGTGTACTCGGCGTTTAAACTCGACAAGTTGCACACCGCGTAGCGGACCCTGACTGGTCCGTAGCATGTTAAGGAGCGCATTAGACTCATCTGTGGCCAGTTTCGTGGGCTTTTCATCCGACGGCGGGCCGTCACCATCGCGGGCACGCAACAGTCAGCACAGGAAAAACGCCGTCGCGTGCTTGCTTGTACGTGGCGTACGTGCCGCGTGGGCGCGTCGGCCGCAGAGAAGGACGGCAGCGACATCTATTGGGATGGTCAGATCTGGCGTTCTCCCCGTGGATTGCGAACTGAGCGAACGGCAGCCGTGGCGCCCTGCACGAAGAATGATGACGCGGGGTCCTTCAGGGTGGGATGCGCGATTGGAACCCATTGATTTAGCGTCTTGTAGAAGATGGGAGAGCTGGATTTTTGGAATGTTTCGGGATAAAACGAAAATTCTACTGAACATTCGGCAAAAAGCTGAGGCTGTGAATATAAAAGGACTCAGGATATGCAACGCTCTGCCTCCCTGTTCTAGTAGTGCCCACGATTCCAATCTCCGAAAGAGAACCGAAAAACAAGCAATTGTTCATTGAATTAAATGCATTCTACACGGCTCTACCAGCGCATTGGCAAAGGCCGCGAGAGTAGATAGAGGAAGCTTCGCAATCTTTTCCAAGATGTGAGGCTTAGAGCGTCGCCGGCTTGCAACCGTACACACCCGTCTTCACGATACCACAGACCGAACCGTTCGGAAGGCCGTCCTGCTTACCAGGGCAAGCGCCGTTCTTGATGTCGGCAACACACGCCTGGCCCTTCACGCAGAAGA
>JAADVZ010001022.1:0-10608 GCA_023335925.1 Pythium phragmitis | reverse complement strand
GACCACTCTGCACACATCTGACCAATCAACACTGTTGGGTTGATTCTCCAAACCCTCGGGATGTGGAAAATTTAGACCGAATTGCCAATAGCGGTATGGTAGCATCCAAGAGTCGTCCACAACTGCACCATCGAGGCCGGGAAAGTCGCTGTGCACAAATGTCACAACCCCACCACTGCGCCGAAACTTGCTAGGAGCTCACCGTTATGAAGACGTTTTTTCTCGGAACTTGACTTTGACTAGGCACTCAAAACTCGACTTATGGTGCTAATCTCGAAACTTGGACTCTTGGAGACATGCAACATGGTACTGGTGCAGGTGGCCTTTCTTCTTCACTCCGTTCACGTTCATCGTCAAAATTTAGATGTTGGACCACTCCGCAGAGTTGCCGTTAGCAGCGCTGAGCTGAGATCACGCACGGATGCACTTGACTATTGTCGTCCGACTTGAGGCTGGGCTCGAACCCTTGTTCCCATATACTGGTGACCCCAGCGTTTAGCAGGTTCTGCAAAGTCTTCATCACCGGACTTGACCACTCCACAATCTCCAACTGGTTCAGAATGTCACAACCGAGTTGACTGTGAAGCAAGGTTAACAGCACTGGTGTGTTGAGAAAACGAACGTGGCGGTGTGCCAAGCACGCCACTGGGGGTTTGGTAATGTATTGGATTCACACGTCACTGCGATCGATGCCCTAGTGAACACCAACAGCAACAATTAAAAGAACAGGAAAGCACGCCAATCGTCGAGAAGATGTGTATTGTCACAGCCGTCGACTTCAAATGAGTCGAACCTCGAGTTCATAATCTTGGTCACTGTCGAACAGAGCTGGGCCGCATGCTTCGTCGGAATACCTTGTCGCACCACGCACTTTTGCACAGCATCCGGTGCCCGAGTCACGAGGAGTCGGTTGAACGCGTGCAAGTCGGCCAGCGAGTCGAGCGAGTTGTCTTCGTCAGGTGCAAGCTGGAAGGTCACGTGGCTGTTAGGGATGTTTTTGCAATATATCAGAAGTGTTCAGAACTATTTTGGAATTCCTCCCAAATACCACCAAAGTTACCAAAGTCTACCAAAGTCCATCACCCGTACGAAAGTTTGCTTAAGTTTGGTAGACGTTTAAAACCAAACACTTTGATCAGAAACTCAACCGGCCAACACGGAGCACAAGCTGCAGTGCGTGGAGGACGGCGCCCTGCCGGCGCTCATTACGTTTGTGCGCGAGAGCTGCGAGCCGGCGCTGCGCCACTTGTCAACGTACCGCGACGTTCAGCAGCAGCTCGTTGAGCACGGCGTGCTGCGGCCGCTGCTCAAGTGTCATGTCAATACTGGCTCGTCCGATCTTCTGTCGCAGTGCGTCGGGCTGCTCGCGAACGTCTCGGAGCAGATCGTGAACCAGCCCAAGCTCGTGGCGCTGGCCATGCGCGTGGACCACACCGAGATCCAGTGTTGCGCCGCGTCACAGGACCTCGAGGTCACGCGCGACTGGGTCTTTGCGCTCGCCAACATTGCCAACTCGCTCGCGTACCAGGCCGACGTCGTGCGCGAGGGTGCGGTCTCCATTCTGGTGGTGCTGCTCGTGAAACAAGACGACGCGCGCGTGCTGGCCACGCTCTCCATGACGACGGCCATCAAGCGCGCACTGCTCGAGCAGCACACGCTGCCCACGCAAGCTCACGCGCTCGCTTGACCACGCGACGCAGCGGTTCGCGACACCCGCCTTGTGCAATCTCGCGGCCGGCGCGAGCACCGGCGAGTCGTCGTCGGCCGATAAATTGTACATGATCGAGCAGGGTGGCGCGGTGCGTCCGCTCACGCAACTTGTGCGGTTCCCCGACGCCGAGATCCAGCGGTACGCCGCGCTCGCGCTCGCGGGGCTCACGCTGGGCGATCTCGTGGGTGCCACCAAGCTGCGGCTCGTGGAGCAACGCGCCGTGCGGCCGCTCGTGGATTTGCTGCGGTACCCGAGCGCCGACGTGCAGCTGTGCGGGTGCCTGGCGCTGAACGCGCTCGCGCTGGGTAACCACAGCGTGCCCAAGATCGCGTCGATGCAAGACAACGCGCTGCTGGCGCTGCTCGCGAGCGCCGACCTCCAGTGCGTGCGGTGCGCGCTCTACTGTCTCGCGTCGCTCGCCGAGAGCAGGGACGTGCTGCTCAAGCGGGTCGATCTAGGCGCGATCGCGCAGCTCGTGGCGCAGACGGCGCAGCACGACAGGCAAGTGCGGCGCACGCTAGACTGGCCATCGACGCCGAGCTCCGGTAACAGTGCCATCGCCAAGGCCAACTCGTTCGCGCGCTTCGTCCCCGTGTTCACTACTACCCAGCGTGTGGATGGACATATAGCTTGACACCGCAGCGAGAGAAGTCGAAGGTGAACAGTACCAAAGAGGGATAAATGTACTTGGAAATGCAAAATGAGTCGATGGTCCTTGAGCAAGTTGAGCAAACCAGGTGTGTCCCGCTCCTACGCGAAGTAATAGCTATGGAGAAGGTGGTGGTCAAAAACTACGAATACTCACCCGATGGCAGATCCTAGAGCCCCTCGGTGTTGTCAAAGCTCCCAGGCTGCAAGACATGCCTCGCAATGTCGTTCTTCGTTGCCACATAGTTGACGTAAATGTAGGCCAAAAGCTCGACCTTGTCGACGGAATGACGGTTGCGCTTCTTCGTATGGATATGGTTGAAAATGCTCCACGCCCTTTCACTCGCTGTCGACGACCTCGGGAGAGCGAACACAATGGCGGCAATCTTGCCAGGGATCGGGAAGTCTCTCGCCATGGACTTCCAGTAGATTCTGGGGCTTGTTCTCTCCTTATGGTTCTCCTCATCTTTCACATCCGCAAACGCGAATATTTTGCCGTTTCAATTCAGCTTTCTCATTGGGTTTGATAATCCCTTTGTCGAGAGCGGACTTCGTAATAGCGCTCCGAGTTTATCTTCATCTTCAGCCTCGAAGTCAGAGAGAACTTGCACCGAGGATCGAGGAAAAACGCGATGCCCATCGCATTGGTGTGGACATAAGACCAACGCTGCTGGATATTCTCGCGAAAGAAACTGTCGAGCGTGTCCGGTACAATCGGCTCCGAAGGCTGATAGGCTGCAGAGTACGCTGGACCCGGTGGCTCACCATCGTCGACATCACCAGGCGTGGTGGCTGGTTCGCGAGTCACACTGGTGTTGTCTTGCACATGCTGACGATAGGCCTCAAGGTGCAGCAAAGGCCTGAAGCACGAGTAGACACCTGATGTAAACTCTCTGTCTGACTCAATCTTGCCCAACCCGGTCTTGATCGGCTTGATCAATCGAACAACGACACGCTAACTCTCCCAGAAAACAAAGTCTTCCACGATCGCCGTCACGTACTTCAGATTTCTCGTGACACTTCTTTTGTGCATATCTCTGATGGAGAGTAGTGTACGCTGGAGATGTGAGCAGCTCGTACAGCCCTTCCCGACTTCCCATGACGTACTCAAGGCAGCCAAATACCGACCAACGCGTTGGAACCGGAAGCGTCAGGCCGCTTCGCTTCTCACCACATGCCCGAATTTCCGGGAGCCGGACTCGAAAAGTATCCAGAAGGCCAGTGTGGTCGCGGACGAATCGTGTAAGCTGGACACAGTTCGAGTGGACTTTCTTGAGCACTTCATGTGCGAAGAGGTTCTTCATTAGTAGATTCAGAACATGTGCCGCACAGCCGCCAGCGGTGATCGCGAGACTCTTGAGTCGACCCCAAAGCCCTCTCATATTACTGGCATTATCAGTGACGATGCCAACCACACGAGCGGCTAATAGCTCATCAATTTGCTCCACGACTTCCCCAGTCTTCTGCTCCATTGTCGGACGTGCGCGCCTCCACTCCGGAAGCCCACGATGACCAAAAGAGCGACGGCATTTCAGGGGCGACCACCATAAAGTTGACGATCTTCGCGCCGTTTGGATCCTACCAGCCGTCCGTCACAATAGAAACGAATTTCTGTTTGTTAATCCTCCCAATGACGTCCTCTCGCATGACTCTCGCAGTATCTTCAGGCAGTTGCTTCGTGAGGAACTGACAAGGAGGGACTTTTATCCCGGGTGCGAGCTTGTTGACAAATTCCATGAACACAACCGAATCGAGAATCGAGAACGGAAGTGCACAGACAACGACGAGTTGCACAAGGGGCGTGGTAAACGTCGCTTGGTCGATTGAGCATAGAGTGGGAGGAGAGATCTGGTTGCGCGTCGCCGTGTTGGCTATCGGCGGCGACGGCGGCATGGAGTCGTTGGTCGCAGTGGAGTGCTTCTCCTTCGCTACTGGGGGGGGGGTTTTTTGCAGACGCGCAGCAAGTGAGTGGGCATGTTCGTGCTCGGCTTGGGGTTGTTTAAGCTGACCAAGCAGTACTTGCACACTGCGGTCTTCTTACCACCGAGTTTATCATCCATGAAATGTTCACTAATTTCGCTTTGCGGTTGTCCCTGCTTCACCTGCGCTCGACCATGAATCGGTGATGACAGGCGTGGCGATCGTCGCAGGGGTGTTGAATATGCTATGCCGCGTCCGGTTTGAAACAGCGCAGGGAAATCAACTTTGGTCCATGCCCTTGTCAATGGACGAGGCGTAGCTTCATCTTCTTCTCGTGACGCGGCCCTGCGAGTGTCCGTTGATTGATGTGGAGCGACAGGCGGCTGAGCGGGCGTACGAGCTGTACTCGGGGTTCTTGAGGCCACTCGCTTCGCTGGAGTGATGCGCTGCGGCGTCGGTTGCTGATCTTCTATGGACTCATCGAAATGGAGCATGCGTTGAATAGAAAAAGAATCCGCAGACGATGGCGTGCTCGGTCGGCGTTCGCTCGCCACAAAGCGCTCGTCGCTTGAACTGGCAATTGGCGAGTGTCTTGTGTCGAAGGAGAGCGAATGCCGCGTGGCCGCGCGGAAATGATCGTGTTCCTTGAAGAAACCTACTTCTTATGTGGGTGCAACAATAGAAACATTAGTGTGCAACTTGGTGCAACTTTCGTACTTAAAAGGACACTTAACTCAATTTAGTACTCTACACACACCCTATTAACCTCGAACTCGGCGCTTCGCGCCCCCTGCCTTCGTGGCGTTTGCAACCCAGGAGTATAGTGAGCACAAGACTGTGCTGGCGAGTTGTATTTGGTCAGGTGCAGCACACCGCAGAAACAAAAAAGAGCAACCAAAAGCCAAGCGCTAAGCGACAATATTGCGCGAATTCATGTCCAACAAGGACGCAATCAAATAGACAACTACACACATATTCACGACGGAGGAGCTCTTGACGATCACACCAGCGGACGTGTGCCGCAGCGGCACAGCGATAGTTGTACCAGCGGCACTGCCGCTGGTTCAACTATCGCTCCTGGCTTTAAGTATAGTCACGCAACAGCTATTGACATCTGCAAGTCTCACTACAAGTCCAAATACTCCTGTTTGAGTTATACTCGCACAGGAAGTGCGTTCGCTTGACGCAAGGGCAGCCTGGCCATCCCCATGCGCGATGCGCGTTTCCTCGACGTCATGTGCGAGCGGTGGCGTCTCGCGAAGACTGTGGTCTCATCGTTTACTGCACTGATGAGCAATATGCCAAACACCCGGTGCGATCTTGAGTAGGTAGCTATCACTGCTGTCGTCTCCCACTGGAAGGAGAGCATCCAGCGCCGGTGAAGCTCAGTGAATGTTGCGTGCGATTGCGTCGATGCTCCGCGCAAATTTATCCTGTCGTCTCGAACTTGTGGATCCATCAGCCAATCAATCGTTCGCTCTGTCTTATTGTACACGTGCGCTAGTGCCTTCCTGGAGTACCTGAGACGGAAGTGGCCGTACAGGCAATGCTAAACCGTATTCGGATGAGCATGCTGTCTCATAGCTATTGACTGACTGGGTGTTCACGATCGGAAGCTTCACCACTCCAACACTCCGATAGCTGGAATCAGTAATTGGTAGAAACATACCTGCTCGAGGTACTTTGGCCAATAATATGTGTTGATAGATTCGGAACGATTTGGGTTCCTGGAGTCCGGATCTGAAAATTTGGTTGAAAAGCACTGTCTCGCGAAAGAAGCAGCGGGCGAAGAAGGCTGCCACTCCTACTAGCAAAAAGAAAAGAACCAGCGAGAAGTGCGTGTCCACAGCAAGAAGTTAGGGTCGGCATCGTGCGACCCACACCCGAGCCTCGTCACCCCCCACCCAAGCCTTCACTCGCTTGGTCAGACGGTGCTTCATGACGCAGAGTATCCGGCAATCCGTGGATCTGATCTGTCTCATCATCGAGCCCCCGCCATTCTCGTCCGTGCTACCAAGACAGCCCACACCCACTGTTTCCGTCTACCAGCCAAGATATAGCCATCGTTGAACAACCATCAAATGCGTCCTGACCGCTCGATTTCCGGTTCCTGATCTCCTAAGAAATCCCATGATGACTTTCGTCTCATTCAACAAAGACTACGATCCACACTGACCATATGTATAGGCATCTGCATTTTCATTTATACACGCTTTCTGATCCCATTGTGTGCAGTTGCAGTGGAAAGTCTGCCATAATCTGAATTCACGGGATGCGGAACTGACTGCAAGTAAACATCGCTGGGGTGTCGACCAGAGTTGATATGGAGGTGTGATCACATTCCGAAAACCTCAGTGTGGTCCAGGGACTACACAGAACTTCATGTTTAGTAGCAATACCCTAGAAAAACGGATCCACTACTACACGGTACGCGAGAAATGGAAGGAAATCCTTCGTTATATAAGATTGACATCAGGCTGCAAACCCTAAACCCTAAACCCTAGTTCGCAAGAAATGTTTCTAGTCCAGCTGCTTTACGTTGAACGTCACCTTCGGCAACACGAGTAGGCCTGGATAAGATCCGTCACGGCCGACCTCGTGCGCGTTGTGGTCCATAGCAAAATTGCAAACACCAAATGATTGCAAAGTGGGTATCATACTCCTCCAGCAGCGTTTGAAATGAGCGTGGTCTAAGCGATGGCGTGTCATCCTTCGACGGTTCCTCAATAGTGTCGTCGACGTGTGAGTCTACAGGCTATCGGCGAATTGTTTACTCCTTTGTCTGATTAGTGTTACCTCGTCGCTTTTTAAGCAACGTTTATTCTCTACAGCGACTAGACAGCCTCATGCGGAAGGCACCAATGAGCACTACCGGGGCGACCTGGGGCGAATACTGGTATAGATAACGAGGGGTTCGAGTCATGTGGAAGGAATTGTCGTCAACGCTCTTAATAATGGCTTTGAGATCCACACCCCGGGACAAATCTCTAAGCCCTCTCACGTTTTGTGCCATTGTCTCGCGAGTCTTACGAATTGTGACACCACGGCGCTTTGATATGGTGTGTATTTTTATGCGAATTGAGCCTTGGTTAACCAGCATGATTTCACAAGACACAAAAACTTTTTCGGATGCGGGACATTTCTTTTGTACCACTGAAGTATCTTGATTTTAGTATGAATGAGGAGTGATTATCATACTGGACGAATAAATGACAAGAGCTAAATATGACTGAATACTGGATGCTGCCCCACCTTGATGAAGATGGCATGATCGGTGGTCCCCAAACGCGCGCCATCGCCGTCCAACACCTAATAACGCTCCTGTGCGGGGAGCTTAGCAACCATTTCCGCCCTGCAATCGCAAGATAGATCACGAACAGTCACACCCGCCCGCTCCTGCTCGGGACGTGCCAATGATGGGTCCTCAGCAGTACCAGGCGGGGGTCATTGTGGTACCAGCCGGTAGAGTGACGCGTTCCGTGTACAACGCCAAGTTCCAGGCGCACAATGATGCTCTTGACCAAGCCCGCGCTCATCAACGTATGTTCGAAGAAATCGACGCTGAGCTCGCGTTTGAACCTGAGAAAGAGAACGAAGAAGCACTTGGTGGCGCGTTGTTGGCTTCGAATGACGGTGACGAGTCTGACTGCGAACCAACCCAGACACACGAGCCATCTGCAGAATTATCCGGAAGACGACCAGCCGCTTGTTGTGTCTCGTAAAAAGCCAGGGTCTAGTTCAAGTATCAAGCGCGAGCGGCTTGACTCACCGACCGCCAACCCCGGGCGTGAGAAGCACAGGCGCCTCAGCGCGACAGGTGACGTCAGGACACCACACGGATCCAAGGGTAACGGCAAGCTGAAGCGGACATGTGCCAACTCCACAGGCCAGGAAGCAAGTGGTGCCGGGACGACGCTGACAACAATCCGCACATCTCTCGTCACAACTCAGCGAAATGAGTTCGTCGGGAACAAGCGGCACCGAAAGGTAAGGGAAAGGGATAGTTGGAGCAGTCGGGTGAACGTCGAGACGATCGACAAGATTCGCCCAATTGTCGAAGCCTTGGAGAGCGTTTTCCAACGCTCTCCAAGGTGTCTGCATGCGCGACTTGAGGGCGTCCATGTCGTCTTGAAGCTTCTGTCGTTCGTGCGCGAGTCATCGTCCTTGGCCTTTCGCTTCTCCTCACGGTCTTGAACCTGCTGTTCGCGTTTTGCAACGCTCTCCAAGGTGTCTTTCGTGCGCGACTTGAAGTCGTCCACGTAAGCTTGAAGCTTCTGTCGGTCAGAAGCAAGCTCATCGTCCTTGGCCTATTGCTTCTTCTCGCAGTCCACGACCTGCCCCCCGAAAGATCGCCGAGGCACTGGCGTCTTACACCGTTCTAACGAGTGTAAGTACCGCACCGGCAATCAGTCAGGCCGTACTCGTCGCCATAGTTTATTGCGATCTCTCTGCCTTCTGCAATCGTCTTAATTGCTACAATTACTATGCGCGGAGCCCCACCGACGTGCTACACCTGCGCCTCGCAGTTGGGGATGCACGCATGATTGATGAACCGAGTGCAGTTGCTCTTGTGGGAAGAATAGATCGAAAGCGTCTCCATCATAAAGACATTTCTCCGCACATGAGGCGCCTGTCGCGTGTCGTCATGGAGATAACCTCCCTGACGTACTCTCCGACAAGTGCGCCCTTCTTGATGGCTTCAGCAGCAAATAGCCCATATCCTTTGTCGGGGTACTTCGAAGCGCTACTCGCGTCGGACTTACCCGGAACTTGGTCCAGATGTGATTTCTACAGTCGGACAGCGCACAGTTCTCGCGCGAACACTCGATCAGTCGGGACCTGTTGTTGCATCGCTTGCCACACGCTCCCGTACACGTGCACGGCCTCAGCCGAGCCCTCGGAGGGGATATGCCGAAGCTTCACTCAATGTCTTCATAGCCGAATACCGATGCCATGCTAGCTTCACAAGTAGCGTGGCAAGCTGCTGTGTAGCATGGTACGACTTGCCAGCAAGCAAATGGGAGTGCGAATGTGTGCGCATCGGCGCTGAAGCCTGTAGGTGTAGTTCAGGTCACCAGCTTCCCTCGACATCGCGGTTTCGATTGTGGATAGTAGGTTATACTTATCCAACAACCAACTCGTTCTTAAGACTCCACCCGACTCTGAAAACTGAACTTGTTATATACTGTTGCGTTATTGTTTTCGGGACCCCGCTCTTCCAGGAGACGCTCGCAAAGGCCATCACGGAGATAACGACCGACTGCACAGCTAATGTAACTGAATTATTGTGGCCCGCATAGCAAAACGAAACAGAAGGGGAAGCACCCTGAAGACAGATGTGAGGTCCTCTGAGGTCGGTCCTTTGGGAGTCATCCAGAAAGGCATCGTGAACTTCGCTGAAGATCAACGGGCATACTGGGTTGATCCATGCAATTGCCACAAAAAACCGTGTCCACCGCGAGTTGTCACCTGGGTACTTTGCGCGTCATAATTCTTATGGCGGATAGGGAAGAAACCAGCAGTCATCATGAACCCATTGTTGTCTCGCGCGAGTACTTACAAATGAAAAGCCATAGAACCGTTAGATCTGCAAACATCTGAAGAGATTGCGGGATAAGTGCGTCGAGCCCAATAGGATCAACCCTACATCCAGGAAGCTCGAACTGAAGTGGAAAAAGCGCGTGAGAATCTTTCACGGCTTCAAGACAAGAGTGCTCAGTGTCAAGCATGCGCTCAAGCGTAGTCGCCCTCATACTCTGTTGCATGGCGTATCATGGGCTGTCGTGATTTGGGTTCGGGAATGCTCTGCGAATTCGCTGCAGAAGGCGGCAAGCTGCTGGCCACAACCAACTCTTGGTATCACTGTCGTCTAGGCGAAGACATGCACTAATCCCTTCATGGCTACAACCAGGAAGTCTTCGCGCTGGCCATTGGTCGCTTGGAATGGTGTTCAATTGTGAACCCTGTGTAAGACCGATGTCCATATCGACGAACAATTACAGTCACAAGCCAACTCAGCAACGCATGCACAATGGCAAGCGCCACCTGTGTGGCCTCTGTGTGTAGCCAATGCTCGATTGAATGCAGCAGCAATGGCAACATTGTACGACGGGCGAAACTCAGCCGATGAGCATATCGCTCCATCAGCAAAGAAGAGAAAGCCACCGACTCCAGCAAAGAGAACGACCACAGAAAGAAACTCAACAGGAGGGCGTGCGTGACGGGCGCTTTTATTGAAGGCCCTAGCGTAGGAAGTGGGTTGGGTTTTTCATATCCCACCCAGTAACACAGAGTGGGGTGGGTAGGTGGGCTTGGGAGGGGGGGGGGGG
>JAADVZ010001021.1:0-10632 GCA_023335925.1 Pythium phragmitis | reverse complement strand
GAATCCCCAGAACGGACTGAACGCTGTCATGGCCCACACAGCGAAGCCACCGTTCTCGGGGAACGCACAGCACAGTTCGGTGACCATGAGCGAGATGGGGATCTGACACAGCAGAATGTAGATGGCGATGCCGAGAAGACCGAGCAGTGGACCACCAGTTGAGATGAGCGGCTCCGATCCCACTGGGCCAGCAGCGGTTGCCATGAAGATGATGGCCACAAGGCTTGCAGTGCCGAGCACTCGATACTTTTGCTTGTGGGCACTCGCCGCCGTCAGCGCGACCGAACCAGGGGACTTCATGACACCCATAGCGGTGCCATCTTCATAGCCGTGCGGGGAGTTGATGTCTACATGGACGCCGTGGATGGCGTGGAAATAGTTGGGGTTTGAATCGCTGGATTTACAGAGAGAATACAAGCGTGGTGAGACCGTGCACAGCATAGGAGCGTTAAATGTTAAGTACTCGAGCACGTACGACTCGGAGTCTCGGGTCCCTGCGCGGTCTCGACGTGGGCTTTCCATCAATGCGACGTCGTTGATCATCACGCGTTGGCGTGGAGAGCAAAATGAAGACTGAAGACCTCCATCTAAACTACCAAATTTCGGTCCGGCGTGGGAGAGACTCAATCGTCTGGAAGGTCTGCACGCGAGCTGGCGATCCGTCGACCTATCCGGTGACGCACGCTTTTTCCGTTTGTTGAGCGATTCATAAAATAGACAACTTCCCATTTCGTTTCTTTTGAGAAAAGATACAGTAATACTACGTGGCATGTCGAGAAAACGTGTAATAACAGTATATTTGTGTAATAACAGTACACTTGGCAGGTTGGAAGCTGGCCAGATTAGGCTGACACATCTCGCTGGTTTCTGGAGGCCGAGAGGGCGCGGTCTGCAGAGAGGATTGCACTTTCTTGTTAGGCTTTCACGACAGAGCCGAAGCCACCCCACGCAAGCGGAACGACCGAACGTTAACCTTTGGCATTGGCACGGGCTCTGGGCAGAATCATTACTACTAGTATAAGATAACTGATAGTGAGTATCATGTTTGATTGTTTGATATAAATATGCTGGAACCCTAACACGGATAATACAGTACCAGAACGCCTCTCCCATTTCTTTTGGCGTTGGGCCCGTCCAATTCCAGTGCACCAGCATTACTGGAACAATACAACCCTTTGAGACGATTGCCGTTTACTAACGTTCAATACCAACCTGTTTAGCGTTAGTACACTGATCAATTGGTAACAACCTGCTGGACAGACATCCAATGCTTCCTGCATTCACAACCCTCCGGGTGTGTTCAGTGGAGTTGTCCACAAAGACCATTGTGGATTCCAGAAAGAAAAGAGTCTGTTGCAAACGCCACTCATTGGTCAGCCGGCAACACGCAAGTCGCTCCGACCGATCGGATCCGCGCTGAAACATGTGGTCAAGGATGAAGAAAATAGACCGCTCGCCACAATCATTTTCACTTCGAGGAGACTCGAATTATTTTTTAAAATAATTCGTGTAGCCAAGTTTTCACAACCGGAAGTACGGCGTGTTCCTGAACCCTTTTATTAATCGCAGTGACAGTGATCTCCAGATCATGGTTACGTTAGACCAATCCTCTCTATGCTCTTTACGGCTCTTTTTGCTGAACCCTTTTATTAATCGCAGTGACAGCGATCTCCAGATCATGGTTACGTTAGACCAATCCTCTCTATGCTCTTTACGATAAAGGGCATGAACAGCCACCGACCTTTCTGATAAAATATATGGGCATGGTCAGATGGCCATTTAAAAGCACAGATGACTGGTACAGTATTCCTGGGCGGCGTGCAAGAGAAGAAACTGTGGCTCAACATGACGGTGCCTGTTACACTGTATAATGTCACTTGGATCCAGGCACCGTCATGCCTTGATTCAAGGCCCTCAAGGCCCTTGAAGTAATAACAGTTCAGTCAGCCGATCCTCGCCAAAACCGGTATTCACCTGGATCCAATGAATTAACCTAATTAGTGTTTTTGCCCACCCAGAATGTTGGTCGTCGTGGGCCACTTCAACGTAACCCGTACAGAAAGTATTAATACAGTAACCATAGTAGAAAATAGATTGAGCGGAGTCATCCCACATAAGCTGCACATGAAGTCAAGCGCCAACACAAATGAAGCACCAAACTCGAGACTCTCAGCGGCAAAAGGCAGCAGTCTTCGCTCGTGGCGATGCCGGCTGTGTATTACCGGCGCTGGGGACGGCGAAGCGGTCTGCGCATGTCACCGCCAACCGCGACCTCTCCGATTGGTCCACGAACCACTTGCCCCTGCGCGTGGCCACGCGGTATCCACATGCGACTGCATCCGCCAAGCTCGTGAAACAACACAAGCCGACTCATTCTTTTGAGGCGAAAGGCCTTCATTCGTTGGCACGACTCGAGCCGTTAGGCATTTATGACTGGAACGGAGGGTGCTGCACATCGCCTCGTGGAAACAACAATGCTGCTGCTTATATAGATCCCAAGGAGGACCACGTGTTGCTCGAAATCTGGCGCGTCGCAGCGGCGACCATCAAGGGATACGACAAGAGTGTGAAGGTGGTGTCTCCATCAGCGACGAGTGGATCGAGTACCAATAACAATGTTCAACGACGACCCGAAGGGGTTATCTCCGAGGCGCACGACGAACGCGGTTCGAGTGGCACAACGCTCGCACGCCTTCGGCGGCTGATTGGGATGCACGCGCGCCAAACTTTTTCTCGGATTCTGCACGACGCAGCTGTACGAGTCTCACGGAAACGACTAGAGGAGCAAGCTGGAGGACGTATCCAGCGAGTGGTGCGACGATTTCTTGGTCGGCAACGGCGTGGCCGACTGCGGTGCAGGCAAGTGATGGCCGCTGAAACGCTCCAGCGTGTGTGGCGTGGGACTGTGGTCCGCCGATGGTTGCGAAGGCGACGACTCGAAGCCTACGCACAAAAGCGAGCGGAGACGCGGAAATTAGAAGCCATCAAGAAGATCCAGCTGCAATTTCGAAACCACGTACTCGAACGAAAGGAGTGGCCGAGGCGACTTGCCACGCTGCAGGAGAATTGTGAGGAACAACAAACCGCTGAGGCCCGTTCGCGAAGCGTGCTGGCGCGAGCTGTGAGTGCGTGGTGGTGGGACAGGAGACGGGCGGGGGGATCGCTGGAGTCTGCCGTCGTCATCGAAACGTTTCAAAAGCCAACAATCGGAACAGTTCGTAATCTGGCTCGAGGATTTGAAGAAGATCATGTGACCCATTCGCAGCCACAACTCGATGCTGGAGATGTCGAGCCGTCTGTACTATTGCTTAAAAGAGTAGCACTCCAAGTCGGAACGAGCCAAGCAGCGTATGAGCAGAGCTGTTCTTCGATACGGGGAGAGCTGTGCCCCGCTGAAGCGAGCGATCATGGGCGAAACGAGGTGGTCGATATCGTGTCCGGTACTCTGCAAGCCGAGAGCAATCACGATGGTATGGCCGGGACGCCAGTAAAGTCCACACTGGGAGTAACTCCGCCTGTGCACCACTCGACTCGAGATGAAGATTTCCCATCGATGCCTTGCTTCCACGTGGAGTTCGTGCGACAAATGCGCGCGCCTACAACGCCGCGGTACGACGCAGTGGTCGATCCTAGGCCGATTCCAACGCCTGACTCGTTCTGCGCACACGACGTGATCGATGCAAACGATTCCATATCAGTCGATACTATCCGTGAGCATGGTGCCGATGATACGACCGAGATCCCGACCACCAGATGTCGCCAATCATGCCAGCCCGCCATACGTCGGGCCACTCGCGCTCTCGCCCGCTTTGTCGGCTTGCATTGCCTCCCACTCGCACGGTCCCGCCTCTCGATCAGATACGCAGCCGCCACGCGCATCCAGCAGCTCATCCGCCAACGTCTCGCTCGTCAGCAAGTGGCTTTGCGTCGTCAGCTCCTCTTCATCTCACTACGCAGCGAGTTAGAGACCCACTGGGTTGCATCTCAGGCAACACTGCTGGCCTTCATTTTCAGCTCGAACGAATCCGACGCCGATGACCAGGGTGATCCTCACACTGGAGAAGACGCGGACGATGAAGATACCGACGATGCTGACCTGGTCTTTGATGTGGAGGAGGAGCAGGGTGGCCCGAGTGTCGAGCCGGCGGCTGGGCCAACGTGGGCAGAAGTACTTCCGACTCGAAGTGGCCGTATTCCGACAGGGTTACGCGTTGACTTTTCGCGTGGCGGTCCGGTGTCGTCCAGGGCACCGTCGCTCGGTCTCTGGAAATGGTCCTGGACGTCTGAACAGTGGGAGCCAAGACGGGACCTATTCCAACTCGCGCAACCACACCATGAAACCCAAACGGAGCTAGCGTAGAGAGATACATACCCAGAAACGCAGCAAGTCTATTCGTCCTCGTCACTCTCGTCGTTGTCTTCTTCGTCCTCCGCCTCGCTCTCCTCTTCTTCCTCTCCATCTTCCTCCTCCTCTTCTTCCCCCTCTTTGGTCTCCTCCTCCTCCCCCTTCGCGTCCCTGGCTCTTCTCAGCTCCGCCATCTTCTCCTCCAAGGCAGTTCTCTCGTCCCCGCCGTCCAGCAGCTCCACCAGCTCCTCATAAAACTCGACGATGCTATCGTCCAAGGCGATCGCACGCCGCAGATCCGCGACCGCGCTCTCTCTCTCGCCATTCGCGAGCCGCATGGTGGCGAGATTGAAATGCAGATTGGCATTGAGCGGGAATGCCGCGGCCGCGTCCTCGTACACTTTGACCGCGGCCGCCATCTCCTCTTTCTCCACGCCCAGGACGTTTGCCAAGGCCGCGAGCGCCATGCCGTACGCGCGTCGCAGGTCCTCCTTCGTCTGCCCAGCGTCACCCGCCACCATCAGCTGCTGCTGCGCGAGATCCCTCGCCTTGGTATAACTCGCCAACGCTGCGTCGTTGTCGTCGGTCGACGCCTGTGCCATGCCGAGCCGCAGCCACAGCGTGGCGTCCGCCGCGGCCTCCTCCAGCTCGCTCGCGGCCGCGTAGTGCGTCAACGCCGTGGCATGGTCGCCGCACTCGGCGCACGCATCGGCGAGCTGGCACCGCGCGTTGTAGTGGCGGGGCTCGAGCGACACGGCGCGCGCATAGGCCTCAATGGCCGAGTCCTGGGCGCCCAGCTGCGCGAACGCGAGCCCGACCGACAGCGCATCGGCAAAGCCCAGCGACGCGCACTCGACGTCCTCGCCTTCGTCTTGGTCCTGGCCATTGGTCGCTCGCTTCGTCTGCTTCTTCTGCTTCTTTGGAGCCGAGGCCGACGCGTCGGCAAGCGCGCGCTTGGCCTGTTTGCCCATATTGCCACCAGTGAAATGTGCAGTGGATGGGGAGCTGGTGCCGACTATCAACCAATCCGATGAGTCGGAGTGAGATTTTCAACCAATCGAATGGGTTTCTCGGAGCATAGATGGATTCATCACGAGCGAAGGGGTCTACTACGTACATAGCTCTGGACGAGCCCCTCGAGAAGATACCAGTGGCCACACGAGTCAGGTACTGTATTTGCAGGCAGTGCAGACTCTGAACAGATCCTCACCCAACGCAGCTTGATGATGGATCAACGGACCCGATTGCGTTAGAGTCATTCTATCTGTCTCTCTGTCTCTCCTTTTCTCCTCTCCGATCCCGGTTTCCCACTCACGTCGCCTGGATGGGGCTCGACTGGGGAGATCGGCGCTGCAGCTCGAGATCGCCAATGAGACTGTGGTGCGTGATCAGCGCACGCCCCATGAGCACTGCGAGATCGCGTGGGTTACGCAGCAGCCCCGCAAACGCCGCGACAAAGTCGCTGTCGTCGTCGTACCGCACAATCTTGTGGTCGGCGTCAAACACGAACGTCACGCGCGAGTCGCACTCGAGCTTCTTGCCCACGACGCGTTGCACGAAGTACGGATCGCCCACGACATGCGGGAAGAGCTGCTCCAGCGTGCGCCGCGTGACAAACACGTGGTACCGGCACTCGATCTGGAGAATCGGCGACGCGTCCATGGACGTCGCGTGGACTGACCGCAGCCTGTAGTCACGCAGCTCAAAGAAGTCGGCGTACCGGCGCCATTGCTCGAGCAGCGCGTCGACACCGCGCAATTGCGAGCACGTGACGACGTCGTCGTCGACGACTGATCGCAGAAACGCCTCATGGCGCGCAGCCTGCGGGCCCTGCTCAAACCCGTGTTCAAACATGTTAAAATAGGTGGCAGCCACATTGAAGACAGCATTGCGGGTCGCAATGGACCGAAAGACCCGGCGCGTCTCGAGCGCGCGCTTGTGGTCGCGGAGCCGCGCGAGTTCCTGGCGCAGGTCGTTAATGTCCCAGCCGAGGCGGTCTTCTCTCGTGCGGTGGTCCGTCTCGTCTACGGGTCGTTGCCAGACGAACGGCTCCGTGGTCGACTCTGGACGCGACTGCTTCCGGAGCTGTATCGCCGCACCATAGTCTCTGGACTGGACCGGCGTCTGGATTTGTTGGCGCGCTGGATCGCGGCTGGCTCCTCCAGACAGGTTAGACGCCGGCGCGCGGAATGCAAACTCGATCTCGGACGACAGCCTGCCGAGTGCGCGGCGAGTTCCACCGCCGACCGACTCGCCGTGCCACGTTCGGGCCCGCGCACGCGGAGGGAGCGGCGTCGTCGCATGCGGTGTGCTCATGAAGGGGCGCGCACTGGCTTAGGTCGCTTTTAGTCTGTGGGTCCACTGGACGACGTTGTGACGGGCGTGGGGCGTTCTCTCTCTTAGTGAGGGGACAAAAAAAGGAAGATGGTCTAAAAAGGAGGGTTACGCTGAGTTACACTATCCTGCTGTCAACAATTGCATCTCTTTAGTTACGCTCACAGTAACGACACGGTGCAAACCGTTAAGAACCATTCGCGATCTTGAAAGGTCGTGGAAAGCGGATCCTGGCTACTCTGAAGGGGACGACGCCCATTTTCTATTGGGGACAAGAAGAAACGTGAATACGACCATGTCTGGACGTCCAGGGACGAGTTCCGGAGAGCGTCCAGGGACAGGCGCGCGCCCTGGTACGGGCCAGGGGCTCAATCCGATCGTGAGGCCGGGCACAGGCCAGCGCACAGCGCTGGGCTCGTCCGCCGGTAGGCCGCTTACGGGCCGACTAGGCACGGGACAGGCCGTGCCAGCGACGCCCGGTCAGACAGCCGGCTTTGGTATCAGTCTCAACACCGAGGTGAATGTCTCCGACCGACCGGTGACGCAGCAGGGCATGATGGGCATGCGCGTGGGCACGGCCGGCCCGGGGCGTCAGGTGCAGGACGCGTCGTTCTTCATGGGCAAGCTCCATGCGAAGACAACTGAGATCACGAGCGAGATCGAGCGGCTCCACAAGGAGATCGAGCAGGACGCCAAGGACAAGAGCCAATACGCGCAGCTCGAGCGCAAGTACGAGACGCTCGCTGGTGATGTCCGCGATCTCGAAGGCCAGCTCGCCGACTACAATCTCGCAATGGACAAGCTGCGCAGTGCCACGGACCCGCACGAGATCCGGCAAGTGCAGGAGCAGCTCCAACACCGCAACGGCAAAGAAGCCGAAGAAGTGGACCGCATCTTCATCATGCGGCAGGAGCAGGAGGCGTCAGTGCGGCGTATGGAGAGCGAGATGAATGAGATCCACATGAAGCACCAGGACAAGATCAACACGCTCGCGCCGCAGAAACTGCAGCGCTACAAGGAGATGCTGGAAGAACACCACCAGAGCGAGGTCGAGATAGAGGCGCGCTCGCAGGAGCTCGAGATGCTCATGCACGCGATCCACCAAAAGGAGGCCGAGCTCAGTTCCGATCGGTACCGCGAAGAGTACGACCTGCTCGAGAAACAGGCGCGCAAGCTTCAGAAAGAACGTGAAGCTGCCCAAGAAGAGGCCCGCACAGCGATGATGGACCCGAACGAGGCCCGCGCGGTGCTGCTAGCCAAGGTCAAGGAAGACAAGGCCAAGATGGAGACGTTGGAAAAGGTGCTCCAGGTCGAGGACGACGAGATCCAAGAGCTCCGCAAGACGCTGAGCGAGTTGAAGAACGATCTGGACGACCGCACGAATGGCAAGTCGGGTGGGAATGACCCGGCACAGCAGTACGACAAGCTCGCGCAGCTCGACCAAGAGATGACAACGTTTCTGGATTCGTTCCCGACCAAGAAAGACGAAGAGCTCCACGCGCAGCGACAGGCGCAGCTCATGGTGGTCAAGCTATTGGAACACATTTCGTCGACTATCGCCAAAGAAGACAAGATCCTGCCGAGCGCCAATGCTGCCCACTTGGAGGAGATGCGGAGCGACCTGACGTTCAAGGAAAGGCAGCTCGAGTCGTCGGTCTCGACCAAGCAGCGACTCACAATGGAGCTGCAGAAGCGCCAGGCCGAGCTCGACAAGGTCAACACGCTGGACACGAAGATATCGCTCGAGCTCGGGTCGCTGCTCCAAAAAATGGACACCATGACCACCGACATGGCCGAGTTTGCCAAGATCGACGAGCTGAAGGAAACCCACATGCAGACCAAGCAGTTTCTGCAGCGTGCCAAGCAGCAGTACATTCGCCGCCGCGACGCCATGAAGCAGCAGGTCAATGCGCTCCAGATGCAGCTTGAAAACCTCAAGCAAGAGACTGCAAACCACGACACGGCCAAGAGCCTGGAGGCGCTCGAGCAAAAGCTGCGCCACCACGAGCAAAACATATTCCACTTGAAAGAGTACATTGACACCAAGTCGCGCGAGATCAACTACGAACACGTCAAGCAGGACTGCCTCAAGACGCTCACGGAACTCAACGCGCTGCGTGTCAAGCAGCAGGGCATGCTCAACAATCCGTGATGCTGTGGAGGAAAAAGCAACAGGTGAGGAAGACTCGGGCGACGAACGGACTTCAAACCCAGCAACGGCAATACAGTCAGTAAGGGTGGTTGCACACAGTCTTACATTCACAACACGGGCAGATCTTTCTATGTGCGTGAGGAGCTAGCATGGTCGTCAGAATAAGAGAGTGTTAGGGGCGAGTGCGATAAGGTACGCTACAGCTGCCTTATTACACAACGCTGCCGAGATGTGCTACGGTCTGGTTTACATCTTCTTTTACTACTGTACCATATCGTACTGTACGTACAGTACTCTCCTTTTTAGTATCACACGCCATCTGCATGGCTAAGCGTCAGATACGCTCAGTGGGTGAAACGCAACTCGCTTTTGTGAGCAGGGGTCATCCTTGTCTCCCGGTTTGACAGTATGCTTGACAACACGAAGCTGGTCGTGATCTCTCAAATCTCTTGGTTCTTCGTCTAACGAGTTTCGAACTATCAGCTGGCTTCACTCACTGTTGGATTGTCTGCTTTCTCGCTGAGACTGCTGACATGAGAGGCGTTGTAGCTGTAGCAATGCTGTGGGTTACTGTTGGCGTCTTTGGCTCCACGGCGGATAGAGAACTGAGTACAGTATCTGGTTTGCTCAGATCTCGCGCCCTCAACGGTTCAGCAGCCGTGGTGTGAATTGGACCATTTGGGAGAGGACAACGCGCCAGCCCAGATCCATTACTACATAGGGTACAGGGTAGGTACCACCCAGTCGACAATAAAATGCGACCGTCCTTCGCTCTAGAACGGAGCAAATACCGAGTGCAAGCTTGAGTCGCTTCGGTCTTACAGTGAAGAATCAACACTGTAAGACCACGATCTACCTATCCAAATTGGATAGCCTACAGTTGTGGAAGTGGGTCCAACTTCAATCATAAAGAGACTTGCAATAATTTGTGTCCACAGTGGACATAGTATTTTACAGTATCTGTCTGCCAGTTTTGATATCTAACTGATCGTTCTGAGATATCGTCACGGTACGTTGTGTACTCAGATACCTTACTGTTTAACCCAGTCTCGAATAATGATTATTCGAGACTCTCCTTTTTTAAGGAGAATCTCGGGTCACTGTGAGCAGACGACTTTTTCGTACTTCTGCGCTTTGTTTGATTGTTTTTCCCCTTTTTCCCCGAGGTATTTGGCGTGGCATTCCGCCAGTTCCTCCCTCAATAGTGGCGTATGAAACTGCCGTTTGGAAAAGGAGTGGGGAGAACAAAAAGAATTCAGCTCATGTAATACGTAGAGCTCCCGTCCAGTAGAAGTCCGCCCGTTTGAACGCCATCCTCCGCCAACAGCAGCTCGGCGTACTCGGTTAGTTCGGACTTATCCACAACAGGTGCATTCTCCAATCCGCTCCTTCCAGTTCGGATCTTCTAAAACCCGAAACTGGTAATGATCTCAGGTGTTGCCATCATGGAAGAAAGCCCTCGTCCTCGGTCCCCCTCGGAAACGTACGTACTCGTTTTGAGGTATACTCTGCTTTAGCCGTAAATGCTCACTCACGTCTACCTGCACTTTTATTGGTGGTACAGCGAATCACACCTGTCTCATTTCGATTTCGAACCGATACACAACGCCCGAGTCGACACAAAGAACGCGTTCACTTTAGAAGATGCCTTGCCCACGGCTGTCACCAACGACCACCCCTTGAAGTCACCGCTTGCATCGCTCACAGCGACAACCACGAGCTCGCAGAAGCAGAAATACCGTGTACTCGGCACCTTGAGCCTGATCGGCGTCGGCTACATGTCGACGGCCGGTGGGCCCGT
>JAADVZ010001020.1:0-10635 GCA_023335925.1 Pythium phragmitis | reverse complement strand
CTTCGGCGATTTCCTCCGTCTTGGCGAGAGCCTGCTGGATGACTTCGTACGCCGAGTAGATGAGGCGCTTGGTTTCGTCTGCGGGCGTCTTCTTGAGGTTCGACACGTCGTAGGCCGCGCGCGCCAGGCGCCACATCACGCCAATGTCCTCTGGGTCAGCTGCAGCATGTATCCACCCATTTCGCTCAGACCCTGTGGATTGATAATAGGTAGAGATAGAGATGTTCGTACCAGCGTGGGCGGCCTTGAGGTCCTCGTACAGCTTGGTGCGATCGTACGACTTGTCCTGGAAATGCTCTTCCGCAAGCACGGCGACGGGGGAGTCGGTCATCTTCTTCTTGGTGGTGGCGGCAAATGCGATGGATCCGGAGAGAGCGAGCGCGAGCGCGGCGATAGGTGCGGCGGTGGGATGCGGCGCAGCGAGAGGAGCAGCGGCGTGGCGAATCGCGCGGACCGAGGCGAAGCGAATGGGAACGACGGAAGTGCGAGAAGCGAGACGAGAAGCGATCAAGCGGCTTCGCGCTACAGAGAAAAAGGGAGAGAGAAAGAGAAAGAGAAGGGGGCATGAGGTTTCAGGGATTAAAAGAGGGGAGTCATCGTCGAGGCGTTCGCACCGATCGACATGGGCTGGCGGTGCCGAGGGAGATTCAGGACTGAAGCGAACCGACGCGTAGCTCCTGATCATTCGTTTCTGATTCCCCCCGCACGGCGTGTCACGTCTCAAATTCGGACGGGTGTGTGGTACTTCAAGTTGAGTCCCTCCAACGAGGGACACCACACTTGTTTTTTGTATAGTGTGCCCTGGCATTCGGGACACTTTCCATTCGGGCAGGACAGTCTGTAGCGCCTCTAAGCATCGCCTTGTCACATGTATTTTGACAGTTTATATTCTTTGGAGTCAAAATTCACAGTCAACTGATCATTATAAGACTCTTGTGTATAGCCTATACTACGTATTATAAGAGGTATAAAGAAGTGACCCTGCGCTTAGAGGCGCTACAAACTGCAATATTCACCTCAAGGAGAAACGGAGGAAGGTATATACATTCACATGGAAAGCAAAAGCACGGACGTCCTTGTACAGGTAGATGGGGCTGCATGGACGAGACTATGGACCAGCACATACTCTGCTCTGGTTAGAATTTCTTGAGGAATGCCTGGGCCTCTTCGTGGACCGTCTCTTCTTCCTCCGTCTTGCTCGGAATCGCGAGCGCCTTCTCGGCCCACTTCTTAGAGTTGGTCCAGTCGCGCTTCTTGTAGTACACTTCGGCAATTAGCAGCGCGTTCTTCTTCCAGTAGTTGGGCTGCAACTCGTCGCACTTGTGGAGGTACGTGAGCGACTCGTCGTACGACGACTCGGGCGGCGTGCCAAAGAGCACGGCCGCGGCCTTGCGCTCGATCCACGACAGATCGGCCACGCGCATGCACCCTATCAATAATAGAGAGACAGAGACACTTCAAGTCAGTCCCCCAATCCCATTTCAGTAGAGAGACAGCGCAGAACGTACAGCGGCCCAGGAGGTGGTACGTGCCGGGGCGAACGGGGTCGAGCTCAATGGCCTTGAGCCAGTGGTCCTTGATGGTTTGCGAGTTGGCGATTTGGACCTTGGTGCCTTCAAAGTCACCAATACGCGAGAGGATGACGCCGTACCAGTTGTGCACGGCCGGGTGCTTGTCGTCCTTGGCGAGCGCCACCTTGATGACGTCCATGGCGTAGTAGATCAGATCGCGCTGGTCGTTCGCCGAGGTCTTCTTGAGGTTGGACACGTCGTACGCCGCGCGCACGAGACGCCACATGACGCCGACGTCCTCGGGGTGCTCTATAGATCACCACACACAGACACACGGATTCATCAGCCGCAGTTTAGTATCTCTTTTCAGTAGCAAGGGGTCTCACCCGCGTGGGCATCCTTGAGCTCCTCAAGGAGCTTGGAGCGGTCGTAGGAAAAGTCGTTAAAGTGCTCCTCGGCGAGAAGCGCAACGGCCGAGTCCGACATGGTGACGATGGAGAGGTGGGGGAGGGGGGGGGGAGAGAGAGTGCGATTGCGGGGATGCAAATTGAGCAATGACTGACCGTCCGAAGTCCCGCAACTTGCGGCTCTTTTGTCCTGGACGGTAAGTGCTGCGTTCTCTTCTTCCGGCAGCATCAACGGGGGTGGGACCACCACTTCGTTGCCTTTATTGCTTCCATCAGATCACACAGTCACCCATCCAAGGGAGATGCGCTCCACTTTCCTGCGCGCAATCCGACCGGTACGATTGCGCCGTCCCCCTCGCTGCGCCTATACAAACTCCAAGTCAGCATGCCCCAACGTTTCACACGTCCACCCCGGTTGAACTTCAATGGCCACGGGAATTCCACGTTGTGTGTGGAAACACCCAGTGGTGTAATCCGGTGCTTCGTGATGGCGAGTCTGAAAGTTCTCAAGCCATCGATTAAAAACTGCAAAGACATCCGCCATCTTGAACGACGATGACTTGGTGTTTGTATTGGCACTGATGATTTGTCTTGACGGTTTTTTTGTTCGTGATGGGAGCTCTTCGAAATGAGCTCCACTCGTCAGTTGGAAACTCTCTTCTGTTTCTCTTCTGCAAACTGCCGGACGGGATTCCGATGTGAAAAGCTTCGAAAATGGGCAAATGGAGCACATGTCGCTTGTTCGGGGGCTTGAGTGTCCAAAGGCTTGCGTGTATTCTCACAGGCAAGGCTTTCTTCCTTTCTCTCTATGTATGTAAATGCATCACTCTTTTCTTCTCTCGACCCAACACTACCCGACGAGATGCATCGACCGCACCAACTCGGTTATTTCTTGGCGTACCGGTCGGCGTAGTACTCGCCCTCGGCCTGCATCTTGCTCACAAACTTCTTCTCGAGCCGCTCGCGGTTCTCGTTAATGCGGTCGACAATGTCCTTGACGTCGAGCGTACTGGGACTCTGGAGCGTCTTGAAGATGCCGGCCTCGCGGGCCGTCTCATAATGCTCGTCGAGCGAAAAGCCCGGCGACTTGTCCTGGTCGCGGTGCGTGCCGTGGACGACCACACTGAGATTGAGGGACGCGATCATCTCCTTGGTGACGCGCCACGGCGCATCGATCAAGACGTCGTCAACGTACTTGCAGCCCAGTACACTGAGCACGCGCTCGTGGAGGTTCATGATAGGAAAATTGAGGCCGCGGTGCGAGTTGACAATGCCGTCATTGTGGACGCCCACAATGAGGTACGTGCCCTCGGCCTTGGCGAGCTTGAGAAACTCGACGTGGCCAGAGTGGAACATATCAAACGCGCCGTCGACATAGACAATCTTGTCCGTCTTTTTCGGCTCGCGGTTGCCTACCGAGAAGAGCCGCAGCATGCGGTTGGTCGTGAGAAACTTGGACGGCCGCGCCTCGTACTTCTTGTCCGTGCTCGTGACCTTGGACGAGAGCTGGCCGTTGCCGTACCCTTCGTGCGTGTGGTGGTTCTTGTGCAAGACCAGCATGCGGCCCAAAATGTCGCTGGTCGAGACGCCTTCCGTGCGCGGGATCGTGCGGTACTTGCCGAGCTTTTGCGCCGTCTCGTACACGTCCTTGCCGTCGACAATGCACGGGTCGTCGCCGTGGACCACGTAGTCAATCTTGTGCTTCTTGATCATGCGCTTCAAGTACTCTTCGTTCATAATGTAGGGACAGTGCGGCTCGACTTCGTCCACAAACTTGCAGCCCACGACCGACGCGAGGCGTTCGTCTATCAGATTCATCCCCCCAGTCAGTCCTCTCTACTGTAGCTCTATACCATCGGCAAAAGACGGCAACTGTACCATCGTCCATGACAGGCGGCGCGCCCTTGCACTCGGTGATCGACTTGTCGTCATTGACGCCCACGACCAAGTACGTGCCGAGGGCCTTGGCCTGGCGGAACGCGTTCATGTGGCCATAGTGCATCATGTCGAACGCGCCGTCCATCCAGATGCGGATCTGCTCCTTGGGTTTCGCCGCGTGCTCTTCGACTTCCATCTTTCGTAATGATCATACACGTGCATCGTTAGACCGGGTGCGCTATCTATTATCTCCATGTCCGTCTCTGTGTTGGGAGAGAACGCTTGGCACTCTGTGTTGTTGAATAGCGTTTCTGTCTCACCTCGGCGAGCTTTTCCTGGAGTTCCTGGACCTTTTCGTAGGCGTTCTGGAGCTCCTTCTGGAGCACCTTGCGACGGCGGCGGTGGCGCTTCCCGAAGAGCACAAAGTACGCGAGCAGCGTGAAGAAGCCCGTGGCCACGGCGATCGCGAGCCGCTCGGCGTCCGGGTACGGCTTGGGGAAGCCCATTTGGCGGAAGAGCTCGTGGATCTGCGCCATGAGCTCATCGGCACGCTCCGAGTGGAGCACGTCGTGGACGTACGCCACAACCTGATGCGCCAGGTCCTCCGCGGACATTATGCTCTCGTCTTCTCTCTCTCTCTGCTGGCGTCTTCTCTTCTTCTTTCCCGTCAGGATCTCTCCACAGATGGGAGCCCTCTCATGCCATTTGCGATACAGTATTACCGATACACTACTGGTACATGTGGCCGTTTTGCGGATGTACGGAACCTTCCGAAGTATAAAAGTGTGACCCAGAATGATGGTCTGTAGCTCCTCGGGTCAAGTGATTGGATGGTGTACGAGCCGCCGTTGCGGAGCCTGGAAAATGCGGGGAGCCGGGTTGCCGCACTTTCAATTCCCAGACGCAAGTCTCCACGTGTGGTTAAAGCGACTGCGTTGAAAACCAAGAACAACACCAAGCACCATGGGTCTCTCGCAGGAACGTAAGCAGGAGTACTTCTCCAAGCTCGAGGGCCTTCTTGAGCAGTTCACCAAGATCTTCTTGGTCAACGTTGACAATGTCGGCTCGAGCCAGATGCAGCAGATCCGTTTCTCGCTGCGTGGCCGCGCCGAGGTGCTCATGGGCAAGAACACGCTCATGCGCAAGGTGTTCAACAACTACCTCAAGAAGAACCCGGGCCACCCGCTCGAGAACCTCATCCCGATGCTCAAGGGCAACGTCGGCTTTGTGTTCACTAACGGCGACCTCAACGACATTCGTGAGGTTGTCGAGGGCAACAAGGTCCCGGCGCCTGCCCGTGTCGGTGCGATCGCGCCCGTGGACGTCGTGATCCCGGCCGGTCCTACCGGTTGTGACCCGGGTCAGACCTCGTTCTTCCAGACGCTTTCGATCGGTACCAAGATTAACCGTGGTCAGATTGAAATCGTCTCGGACGTGCTGCTCATCTCCAAGGGCACCAAGGTCGGCAACTCCGAGGCGGCGCTTCTCCAGAAGCTTAACATCCGTCCGTTCGCGTACGGTCTCGTGATCGAGATGGTCTACGACAACGGCTCGCTCTTCAACCCGGCCGTGCTCGACCTCACCGAGGACGACCTGTGCGCCAAGTTTGTCGCGGGTCTCCGCAACATTGCCGCCATCTCGCTCGAGATTGGGTTCCCCACGCTTGCCTCGGTGCCGCACTCGGTTGCCAACGCGTTCAAGACGCTCGTGGCCATTGCCGTCGAGTGCGAGAACTTCTCGTTCGCCAAGGCCGACCCGTACAAGGCGTACCTCGCGGACCCGTCGGCGTTCGCCTCGGCGGCCGCTCCGGCTGCCGGTGCTGACGCTGGTGCTGCGGCCGCGCCGGTCGTGGAAGAGGAAGAGGAGGAGGCCGACATTGGCGGCGCCGGTGACATGTTCGGCGGCGGCGGCTCGGACTACTAAGCTGTTTCCCAAAGCTTGCAAGCTGAATGAGCTGCTCATGGGAAAAGCCGCGTGCTTTCTCCTGACGGCTCTTTCAATCTAATGACACTTGGCTGTTGTTCTACCACTTTTCCCTGTTCCATTCCCTTTTCTTTTTGCTTCCACGGGACCTGAGCTCTAGCCTGCCTGTCTAGAGCGGAGGCAATCCATGCTTCGCGTAAATGTGCTGAATCGCCTCGAAAACTGAGTCGGCGTGGATGTCGGGGGCGTGCTCGGGGTCTTTCGCGCCGTCGTAAATGCCCGTTTTCACGAGAATCGACGACCAGTGCGTGCCGGCATTGTTGGCGCCTTGGATGTCGGCCAGCGGATTGTCGCCAATGCCGTAGATCGCCTTCAATGGGGTCGTCGAGGCGTCGCGACCAGCGAGCTTGTGGAGAAGGCCCTCGGCGTACCTATTCATTTTATTCAAAAAGTGAGAAGGAGAAGAGATACTTCATGTAGGTGGGGAATGATCGTACTGGTAGGTGACGTTGTGGGGCTTGCCGTACCGCGTGACCTCGAGCGGCTTGCCCGTGTGGGTCTCATAGAGCAGCTTCAGGCAGCGCGTGAACGCGCCCTGAGCGAACCGCGGGTGCGGGTACGCACCACTGAATACAAAGTCGTCGTTGCTCACGTAGAGAGGCGTCTGCTTGCCGTCCGCACGGCCGCTTCCAGGAACATCGCCTAGGTGATATCGACCATGCGAGATCCCCATTCGTAAACTTTCTGTGTAGAGAATACTACTACTTCAAGGTACGGTACCTCCAATCAATACGTCCACTGCGACCTGGATCTCCAGAGCCCAGTCGATGGGGTCGTGCATGATGATGATTGCCTCGATGGGCTCGTCGTGGTGCGGGGCGAGTCTATAGAGATGCATCCATGAGGTGAGTAACAAACACAGAATTCCATCTTGATCCAAAAAGTGGTGCGGTACTTTTGGTCGTATTTGTGGAACGGGTACTGCGTTGGGTGATGGTGCGCGAGGTCCCGGACCGAGACGACCTTTTGGAAGCCATACTGACGCGCCTGTGGTCCCCCCATTTCATCAGCCAGGGGAGAAAGAGGTCCTTGTGGAGAGCATGGACGGAGCACGCACCACAGTGTACACGTCGTACGATCCCATGATCAGCACACGCGACTCTATGAATCACCAGAGAAGAAAGCAAAGTCTCAGTTCGTGTTTCCGCCCTTCGTAGTTTGTCTCGCGTTGTGATATCGTACCTTTGTACTTGTCAACGAGTTCCCGCATGGGTGTGTGGGACAAGATCATCTGCTGCGGATCGATTTCCAAGTCCAGTGCACGGCCGAGAGTCGCGGCCTTCTCTTCCTCCATGCAGCCTAGCAGCCATCGAGTGACGCTTCAGACGACCACCTTCACTTCATGCCACGGAGACATGCACTGTGTGTACCTCCGCCGTTCGTGAGAAACAAATGCGGCACATTGTTCTCGCGCAAACTGAGAAGAACATTTCTTGCATGCGGAAGCGCCTTGCCGCCACTGGATGCCGACGGGCAACATCCGTGAGCTGGTGGTTTGATTGCGAGCAGCTCAGTTTGGGTGAAGGCGGCACGTACCGGACCAAGACGCCATCGATATCAAACGCAATGCCGACTTCATGTCCCAGAGCACCATGTCCACACGCAGTGGAGGTGATGCCGCGCTGCAGCGCGGCCGTGCGGCGCGTCGCAAACGCTCGAAGGCTTGGCAGTCGGACTCGCACCATTTTCGTTGGCTTCTGTCAACGTCAGTCTCGTAAGATTGGCCCAAATTCCTAATCTAGGACGCTCGGCGGTAGCAGACTGACTCAAATCCCTAAAAGTAGTGTGGTACAGCGTGCACTCTATGTGAGGACATGGCTACTCGATGCCACTAAACTGAGGTAGATACTGTCACAAATCCGCCGCCCGTGGCCACAAAGCGTCTTGGGCCACCATGGAACTGATCATCGGGTGCGTGGGCAAGCCGAGCGCCGGCAAGTCGACGTTCTTCAACGCCGTGACGGACGGCAAGGCCAAGGTTGGCAACTTCCCCTTCACGACCATCGAGCCGAATGAAGGCATCACGTACTATATGACCACGTGTCCGTGCGCGAGCAAGGGCAAGTCGGCGCTGTGCCAGCCGCGGTACGGCAAATGCGAGGACGGCGTGCGCCACATTCCCGTGAAACTGCTGGACGTCGCGGGCCTCATCCCGGGCGCGTCCGAGGGCGCGGGGCTCGGCAACAAGTTCCTCGACGATCTGCGACAAGCCCATGTGCTCATGCACATCATCGACGTCTCGGGCCGCACGAACGAGAAGGGCGAAGAGACGGTCGGGTACGATCCCATCAACGACGCCGACTGGCTCGAGACCGAGATCCACCAGTGGGTCTTTAACAACCTCTGGAAGCGGTGGGGCTCAATCACGCGGCGCCACAGTGCGGCCAAGAGCTCGCTCGCGGCGACCTTTGTCGCGCAGCTCTCGGGGTACGGCGCGTCGCCGTCGCTCGTGGGCACGACGCTCGACGCGCTCGGGGTCAAGGACCCGTTCGATCTCTCGACATGGGGCGAGCCAGAAGTGCACACGCTCGTCAAGACGTTCCTGGGCATTCGTTTCCCGACCATTCTCGTGCTCAACAAGGCCGACCAGGGCGACGACACGGACAAAAACATTGAAAAGATTGCCGACAAGTACGGCAGCGACAAGTGCTTTGTGTCGTCGGCCGCGGCCGAGTGCTTTCTACGCGCCGCGGCCAAGCAGAGCTTTATTCGGTACGAACCCGGCTCCATGTTTTATGGGACCCTGGACAACGACGACAGTGACGCTGAGACGAAAGCCAAGCTGCCGCTCAAGCCACTAGAAAAGAAAATCGCCAAGCGGCTCGAACGCATTTCAGACATGGTGCTTTTCCGCTTTGGCAGCACAGGTGTGCGCGCCGCGATCAACGCCGCTGTGGAGCTCAGCAACTCGGTCGTCGTGTACCCGGTCAAGTCGCTCAAGAACTTTTCGACCGAGCCGAACGGCAAGGGTGTCTTTGGCGACGCCGTCATGGTGCGGCGCGGCACGACGATCCGCGAATTGGCCTATCGCGTCTCGCAGTTTATCGGTGCCAACTTGGCGTACGCCGAAGGAGAAGACGGCCGCCGGCTCGCCGAGGACGAGCCGATTGCGAGCTCCAATCTCATTGTCAAGTTCACGACAACGATCGCGTCCACGCAGAACAACCAGCCGTCCGGAAGCGCCGACAAGAAGCCCAGTAATAGCAGTAGTACGGGGGGCAAGACCAAGGCGACCAAGGCAAGTGCTCTCGGGGAGGAGTGATAAAAACACGCATTATAAAAAAATCTTTTTTTTCCTATATCCATTTTGGTTGCATGACCTTAACAAGACGCGTGTGATGGGGTCTCGTGAGAAAAGCGAACTACGATCGATCGTCCTTGCGCCAAGACCCTCTCGCCACCAGAAAAAAACAAGAGGGAAAACTTGTTAACACTCAGTCTTGGCCGAGGGTAGTGGCGCCGACGGTGAGATGCCCGAGGTCTGTGCGACGACGCCAAAGCTGCCCGACAAAAACATGCGGCCGCCGCCGAGCGCAATGCCGCTCACGGCCTGCGTGCTCTGGAGCGTGCCGATGAGCTCGCCCTTGGGCGAGAGAATGTAGACGCCCTTGTGGACCGCGACATAAATGTTCCCGTCCTTGTCCGTCTTGATACCGTCGGCGTACCCCTCGTCCGTCTGGAGCTCTGGGTTCGCCGTAAAGTTGAAAAACGTCTTGGAGCTCTCAATGCTGCCGTCCGTCTTGAGCGTAAACTGCTTGACATACGAGTTGCCCTTGCGCGAGTTGGTAATGTACATGACGTCTCCTTTCGGCGAGAAGGCAATCTTGTTGGGACGGTCCATGGCGCAGTCCACGAGGTCGACCTTCATCGAGTTGTTCTTGAGTAGAAAGACGCCGTTAAATGGCAGCTCCCGCAGCGGACTCTTGTCCAGAATGTCGCCTTCAAAGTCGGCTGGGCCCGTGGCGAGACCAAAGGGACTGTCGGTAAAGTAGAGGTTCCCGGACGGCGCGTACTCGGCGTACGAAATGCTGTTAAACTTTTTGCCCTTGTACGTCTTGATGGCGTCGATCACGCGGCCCTGGCACGAGTCGCTCACCGACTTGTAGTAGAGCAAACCCAAGGAACGGCCACCCGTACGCGCGACAACGATGCGGTTCGACGCGCGGTTCACCGTGAGTCCGCCGCATCCTTTCCAGTAGACCTTGTCACAGCCCTCGGGGTGGTTCTGCCGCGAGCAGCCCGACTGGAACGCCGTGACCTTGACCTCGACCTTGGCGGCCTCGCACAGCTTCGGTTGGATCCGGTTCGTCTCGGTGGTCGAGTTGATCGTCTTCATGCCGGCGTCGGGCGGCGGCGTCGCCGTCCAGCTCCAAATGGCATTGCCGCTCACGTCGCAGAACAACACCTTGACGTCCGAGCTTGTGCCATCAGCGAGGCGGCGGCTCAGCGACGACGGTCCACTGTCCACGGGCTCGAGCACGGTCGGCGCCTGGAACGCGCTAGCCGGGTCGCTTCCCGACGTGGCCTTTGACGACTGCACAATGGCTTCAATGTTTTGCGTATTGTCCTGAAGAGCACGCACGTTCTTGGCGAGGTCCTTGTCATAGACTTGCGTGAAGAACGCCAGTCCCTCAGCGACATCCGTGGGCGTCGACGCCGCGTACCCTGATCTGCCAGCGGCTGCGCCCCCCGTACCGGTCGTCGGCGAACCTCCGGCACCCGTCGCGGGTGAACCACCAGCTCCCGTCGAAGGCGAGCCACCAGCTCCCGTCGAAGGCGAGCCACCAGCTCCCGTCGAAGGCGAGCCACCAGCTCCCGTCGAGGGCGAACCTCCAGTACCCGTCGAAGGCGAACCT
>JAADVZ010000102.1:0-57727 GCA_023335925.1 Pythium phragmitis | reverse complement strand
ATGTCAGTGGATGTCACAACGATAGTGACCGAGCTAGTAATCGGGGTAGTTCATGAACGTAGATCTCATAGGCAGCGCTTCTGTATTGAGAGCGAAAAAAGTGTAAATGGCCGCTGCCTATGAGATATAGAAGTGAGTAGTGAAGATCCAACCAGGTCAACAGCGGACGCCAACAATAAAATGAGCATAACTGTGCCAGTGGGCTTGTTTCGGTATCAATACTGTATCATAACGGCGATTGCTTATAAATACCCGAGCGTGATCGTCTTCGTTTCGTCGGGTTTCCCTTTCCCGGGGAACTTACAAGACAAAACGAGATCATGGACGACCCATCCTACGCAGCACCGGTGAAGGCGACAGTGTCGACCAGCGCCGACTTCGATTCGCCACCGCCCCTCGCTGATCCTGTGGTCGAACAGGACGTGCAGATCGATCTAGGGGTCTCACCACTGCCACCAAAGCCACCGGCGACCAAATCGCCGCGCGCGTCCTTTTTCTCGCAATCGCCCACCAAGGGCGAGACGCCGCTGCGCGTACTGGTCGCATCGTGGAACGTGGGCAACGCACCGCCGCCCAAGAGCCGCGAGCTGCTCCACAAGTGGATCCCCGAGGGCGGCGGTGGCTTTGACGTCATCGCCATTGGCCTCCAGGAGAGCAGCTACCGCGAAAAGGCGACTTCGTCAGCGGCCGTGGCCGACGACGCGTCGCCGCCCAAGCACAAGACGAACGGCTCGCGGTCCGTCTCGAAAGCCGCGAGCTACGCTGACCTGGGCGACGTGGATGCCGAGGCCGGACTCGATGGAGACGATAATGGGGATGAGGAGGGAGACGAAGAGGATCGTGATAGTCCTGATGGCGACAGCGGAGAGAGAGAGACTGATGGAACCGCCTCAGGCTGTAACGACGTGCCTGTGAAGAAGTCGCGCGCCAAGCGGTCGATCCGCAAGGTCTCCAAGATCATGAAGCAAGTAGGTTCGAACCTGCGCGAGTCGGTGGCCGATGTCCTCGACTACGCGTTCCACCGGCAGCTCCACCAGCACGTGGGCGGTGAGCGTGTGTACGCAATCGCGGGCAAGGTCGAACTCCTCGAGATGCGGCTCATCGTGTACGTGCTGACCAAGCACGCTGTCAGCGACGTGGAAAAGCACACGGTCGCCACGGGACTCGGCAGCGTGCTGGGCAACAAGGGCGGTCTCGTCCTCAAGATGGTCGTGTGCAACACGTCGCTGTGCTTTGTGAGCTGCCACCTCGCGGCCCACCAGGACCAAAAGTTTCTCGACAAGCGCAACGCCGACGTACGTACTGTAGTGTAGTGTCGGTCTCTTTTCTGCCACTGAGATATCTCCCTCAGTCTCTCGGTCTCATGTGGGCACTGAGATATCTCATCTCGCTGTAGTGCGCCAGCATTCTGGGCGCGAGCGGCGTCGGGGTCAAGCACGTGCAGCCCGACTGTCAGTTTGACCACTGCTTCTTCTTTGGCGACCTCAACTACCGCGTCGATCTCCACTACGGCGACGCGCCCACCCAGTCCACTGAGCGATCCCACGAGCAGCACTTTCAGGACGTGCTCGCGCTTGTGCGCGCCAAGAAGTGGACGCTGCTGAACGCCCACGACCAGCTCCGCCACCAGCTTCAAGAGCAAAAGGCCCTCGTGGGCTGGGAGCTGCCGCCGGCGCTGTTCGCACCAACGTTCAAGCGCGAGCGCGAGTCGTTGGACCAGTTCAATTCACAGCGCGTGCCGTCCTATTGTGATCGCGTGCTGTACAAGTCGCTCCCGGCGCTGCGCAGCAATCTGCAGTGTCTCTCGTTCCAGAGCGTGGACGCGATCGCGACAAGCGACCACAAGCCCGTAGTGGCGCGGTTCCACGTGCTATCAACCCCACGCATGGGGACGCCCACTAACGACGAGAACGCGGCGCTCGGGGCGGCGCAAAAGAGCGTGCTGAGCCGCACGACGACAGTCGAATTGCGAGACCTCCAAGCGACCAATCTGCTGGGCATGGACATCACGGGCAAGAGCGACCCTTACGTACGTTGGGCGGGCTAGAGAGAGGGAGAGCGAGCGAGGGAGAAAGGTCCTCACCTTTTGACTATCGATTTAGATCAAGTTCTACTCGCTCCCAGAGCACGTGCTCCAGCGCGACGCGAGCGGCAGCCACCCAACGACCGCGACGATCATGCACACGCTCTCTCCTTCGTACGTGGTAACTGGGCCTTTCGCTAGTCGATGGGGAAAGTACGGACTGCTGAATTCTTCTTTCGTAGCTGGCAGATGGACCAGGTGCCCAAGCTCTCGCTCGTATGCGACTGCGAGGCCGATGCACGCCGTGTGCACCTCGTGCTCTTGGTCATGGACTACGACACGACCTCCATGGACGACACGCTGGGCAACGTCGTGCTGTCACTCGACAAACTGTGCCATGCCACGCGGCCGCGGTTCGTGCCGTTTGATGCACCGATCGTGCGCCATGGCCGACCGGCCGGCTCCGTGAGTGGCAAGATCCGCGTGCTGCTGCCACACCAGCACGCGCTCGGAAGCGACGGCGGCGCCGACGAAGTCGCTCTGCGCATGGGCGGCTGCAAGTGCTGCGTGTCATAGCGAAAGGCAGATCCAGTAACAAATACTAGCAGTTCTTTAGATAGTTAGCGATCTCCGGGTTATCTCGCTGGTTGACACCGCGGCGCATGGAGAGGCAAAGAGCGAGAAACGTTTCATCGCAGTACGCGCCACCGACGCGATCGGCAGTGAGCAGCCGACATACGGAAGCTCCCCGGTCGCTGATCAAGAGCCGTAAGACGGCGTCGCGCACGTCGTCTTGAGACACCAGCGAGACCTGGTGGAGCATGGTCTCTAGGATATGGGCATCAGGGGAGTAACAGTTGTAGGTGTCGGCCAGCGATGCCAACGGCCCCAGCGTTCCAGTGACGGCACGGCGAGCAAAGCTGACTACTGCAAGCGGCAGTGGACGGTCCGAGAGCGCGAGCACCTTTTCGACGCGATCGGCGTCACGGCGGACCGCGTGCTGGATTAACATCATTGCAATGTCACCCGTGGAGCTCACACGCATGAGCGCCTGGACAGCGGGGTCCGACAACGACGGGTTCTGCGACCACAGCAGCACGGACGCACCGAGTGCCCGACGCAACTCGCTGGAGTCAACGCTCGCAAGGAGTTCGAGCATGTCAACACTGTTGCTGCGAACCAACCAGCTCACGGTCTCGACCATGGGGAGAAACCCGCTTCGGTCTTGTGCGGCATTGCGTAGATGGTTGAGGAGGCACCGGATCGTATCAAAGTCTCGACTCCGCATAGCTGCGTCAAGCGTTTTGATGGGGAACGCACAGTTGTTTCCCACGAGCTCCACGATCGCGTCCCATTGATGGGTAAAGTGGGCAAAGTGGATGAGCGGCAGACACTGTTCAATGGCCGATGGCAGCGGTCCAGACGCCAGCAGATCACGTAGCATGGCCGTATTGCGCCGCGCAATCGCAATCGCAAGCGCGCCTGCAGGTACTTTGCCCAGTTGACGCTCTGCCATCCAGTGGATAGCGTCTCGTTGGTCGTTGACCACGAGCGGCTTCATGTTGAGGTCGTCTCGTCCAGCAAAGAGCGCCGTCCCAAACGTCGCCTCGAGCCAGTCGAGCACAGGGACATGGCCGTAGCGCACGGCCCGTGCTGCAGCAGAACGCGCAAACTCCGGATCGCTCAACCGTGATGTGCCACGAAGCCAGACGAGGACAGCGACGTGGCCATGGCGCAGCGCCAGCTGAGCGGCAAAGCGCGCGAGCATGGGGAGCGAGGCGACGACGGCACCATGCGCTTCGAGAAGCCACACCAGCATATCGACACGGCCGAAAGATGAAGCAGCTTCCCATGCAAAGTGGACACGACGGCGACGCGCCTGGTCGGGCTTGCATTGAAACACACATTGAGCCAAATGGAAGCGTAGCGCATCGAGATTCTCGGTGTCGTACTTGGCGATGGCCTCGGCCGTGACGCGTTCACGCCAGTCGCGGTTGGAGGACGCGCGTTGTCCCATTGGCGTGACAAGACGCCAGCGCGAGAATTGGCCGCGAGCAAGCACGACGACTATCGCGGCTGCAGGGTCGTGGCTTGCACTAGTCAAGTACTTGAAGATTAGCGGGCCCACGGGCACTGGGAGGCCGTCCTGGAAGGACGTGATGATTGAGAACAACTGCTGTTGGGTCAGAACATCGTATTCGGCGGTGTTGGTTGAGGAAACCAAGGGGTTGGCGAGTGGGTCGACGTTCATTTGCGTGCACGTGAATGGGGGAAATGAAGTGGGTGATCCACGCAAAAAGTGGGAATGAGTATTTTGGTGGATCACTTTTTGCGGAACCAAAGACCATCACTCACCACGACGATGGGATCACTTGGAGCAGTATCCGTATTGCCCGTATCCATTGGATACTAATCATGGAACTATCCAACAGTCAGTGGCAGTTTTGCCCCATGAGCTAAAAGGCATCAGGCTTTGACACCTACAAAGCTCACTGTTTATGCACCAGTTACAGTGTACTCCTTCAAGTCTCTTGTGGTGAGTGATGGTCTTTCAGTATCTCAATCCAAATGGATCGTGGGTTTCCCACCAATTTGCAGGTGCTTCACCCGTCGGGACGCTCTGGGCATAATACACTCCACGTCCTGTGGCTCACCGATATGGCCGACCGTAGTCGCGGCGCGTGATCGCTTCTTCCAGCAGCTCGATGGGGAACGCACAGCTGACGGGGTCGATAACGACGGATTCTGCGACCACCGCGACACGGACGCGACTGAGCACACTGGGTAGGCCTTTGCCCCTCTGAAGCTACTAGGTACATTCATTGCGTGGAATGAACTTCAGCTAGCATCATCAGCGCATCATCATCATGAGCTCACTGGGATCGACTTTCGTGACGAGTTCGAGCCCGTCAATATCGGCGTTTCGTACCAAGCGGCCAACGATCGTACGTCATAGGGAGGTACACAATTCAGTATCCGCTTACAGTACGAAGTCTTGTTGTGTAGTATTAGTCTATTGTTTCTGTCTACGCATTGTCTGAGGTGTCGTTCTTCTTTCTCAGCTGCTAACTTTCTCTTGGCGCGACCGGAGAAAGGACGCAATCTGATAGTTGGGGAGGTTATAGTTCACGTCACGGCGCAGCGAGAGGCACACCTCCAGGAACGCTTCGTCGCAACACGCGCCAGCGGCTCGGTCGGCATCGGCGCAGAGGATCCGATAGGACGCATGGGCTGGGTAGCTGAAGAGCATGCGCAAGACTGTGTCACGCACGTCGTCCCGCGACGCAAGCGGAATACGGTACACTATGGTCTCCAATATATGGGCATCGTCGGCGCCCCAAAAGTACGGGTATGCAAGAGATGCCAGTGGCCCCAGCGTCCCATTCAACACACGGTCGACAAACGCAACCACCACGGGCGGTAGTGGAGTGTTCAAGAGTGCGAGAATGGCCGCGACGCGATCGCGGTCTTGGTCGAGTGCGGCTTGGATCAGTACTGTCGCGATATCGCCGGTCGAGCTCACGCGCATCAGGATCCTCAGGGCTTCGTCCGATCGCGGTCCCATGAGCACAGACATTCCCAGCCTGCGACGGCGGTCCTCCTCTGTTGCTGCTGCGAGCATTTCCAGCACTTGGACGTCGTTGTCGTGGATCCGCCGATATACGATCCACGTCGCCGGGGAAGTTCCGCTTGCATAAAGCACGGCTCTGTGCAGTTTGTTTATCATAGAGCGCATGGCGTCAAAGTCCCGCCGCGCAATCGCTTCTTCCAGCAGCTCGATGGGGAATGCGCAGCTGTGCTCAATGAGGCACAAGACCGCTTCCCACAGCCGAAACGACCATGCGAGCTTCACCAGCGCGACGCACTGTCTCTCTTCAAGACTCTTCCACGTCGAAGTCGAGATCGACAGTAACGCTGGCGGGTCATAAGCCAAGAGCCCGCGTAGCATCTCCACATCGCGACGTGTAACTGCAATGAACGCCATGCCCAAGGCCGCGACTCCCAGCCGACGCTGCAGCATCCAGTTCAGTACACCGTCGTGCTCACGAAACGGGACGCGCTTCAGGTTGAAGCTGCAAAGCCGTGTGAACGCCCTGCTACCAAAGGTCGTCTTGAGCCATGTGAGCACAGTGACGTGGTCATGGCGTACAGCCAACCCTGCGGCCATTCGTGCAAACGCTGTGTGGTTGGCGATGGCTGTGCCGTGGGATTCGTAGAGGTACGCGAGCATGTCGACGCGACCAATTGCAGCCGCCGCTTCCCACGCACGATGAACGCAGCGGGATCGCGCTTGCTCAGGCTTGCGCTGAAACGCACACGTCTCGAGTTGGAAGCGAAGCATGTCCATGGAGCTGGTGTCGTACGTGGCGACGGCCTCGGCAGTGATGAGTTCGCGCCATTTCGGTTTGGAGGTCACTTGCTCTTTCAAAGGCGTCGAGAGACGCGTGCCACTGGGCTCTGCCCACAAGTCGTAGATTGAGGAAGCGTCCAACGGGGCGGCTGGAAGGCTGCTTGCCCTTGTCAAGTACTGGAGGATGAGCGGTCCCGTCACACTGGGGAGACCCTGTTGGAACGATGCGACGTGGGAGAGCAGGTCGCGTTGCGTGAGCACGTCACACGCTGCGTGGCAATCGAGGGGGCCGAGGGCGTGAGCCGCCCCAGTGTGTGACGGTTGGTTGTTCATTCGGCACAGCGCAAGTGGAGAAATGAAGGGCAGATCCATCCCGAAGCTGTTCGTGAGAGACCATCACTCACCACCGGGATCTCGAAGTTGAGTGCACATGGTGCATATACGGCGCGCATTGTAGGTGTCAAAACCTCTCAGGAGAAAGCTGCCAGTGGCGATTCGATATTCGGACTCCATAGGCTAACGGCGCCCAGCGCATCGCCAGTCCATACTAGTACTGCACACCGCACTTGGCATAGTTGGCCCGGAATCGTCAAGTGATCCCCTCGTCGTGGTGAGTGATGGTCTTTGGTTCCCACGTATTGGAAACGAGGATCTTGGTGATCCACTTCATTTCCCCTTTTCACGAGCGCCCCTTCCATCACGCAAATGAACGTCGACCCACGCGCCAGCCCCTCGGTCTCTTCTACCGACAGCGCGGTGTACGATGTACTGACACAACAGCAGTTGCTCTCAATCATCACGTCCTTCCAGCCCGGTCTCCCGGGCGCCACGGCTCCGCTTGTCATCCGATACTTGAAAACGGCCGCTGGCAAGTTCACCTTCACGTTGAACTTTGTCGACGCGCTACACAAGTGGTGCGAGCCCTCCACCGACCGCATCCTCACACCGCTGGGCCAGTTCCTGTACTCGAAACAGGTCTGGCGCGAACGCGTCACGGCCGAAGCCGTCGCCAAGTACGATACCGAAGAGCTGGACGCGCTGCGCTTTCAGATGGCCAAGTGTGCATCCGAGCGCAGACCCGACAGGGCGCGCCGTCGTTGCGTTCACAGTGCGTGGGAGTCCGCCGCGGCGTTTGGCCGGGTCGACATGCTGGTCTGGCTAGCCGAGAATCACGGAAGCGTCGTCGCGTCGCTCCCCATGCTCGAGTGGTATGCCGCTCAGCGGGCTCTGAAGTACGGTCACGCGTCGGTCCTCGCCTGGCTGCATGACGTCCGCGGCATGTCGATAGCCGACGACCCCGTGCTCGCGCGTTCGGCCGTGGCGCGGGCTGTGCAGTACGGCCACGTCGCCGTGCTCGACTGGCTCGAGTCGACGTTTGGAGCGTCCTTCTTTACCGGACTTCTCAGCGTGAAGCCCATCGTGCAGCGCAACCAACGAGACGCGCTTCACTGGATGCTCAAACGTGGGCTGGGCATGGTGCCGACGGGCGCAGTGGTCTGTGCACTTGGGCGTCGTGATATCGAGTTGCTGCGTGAGCTGCTGGCGTTTGGTCCGTCCCCCCTCTTGCCGACCACGACAACGACGTACTTTGGGCAGGGGCAGTGTGTCGCGTTTATCAACTCTGCTATGCACCAGCAGCTATGGGACGCGATCGTGTGCCTGGTTGACCACAACTGTGCCTTCCCGATCTCGTTACTGGACGACGTGATAAAGCGACGAGACTTCGAGGTAGTCCAGTGCCTACTCGACCACCTACCAAACGCCGTCACGGACTACACCTTCCCCGCCACGAGCATCGCATACCACTTAGTTAAGACCGACGACGTTCGCGTGCTAGAACTACTCGAGACCGCCGACATCGGTGCTGTCCGCCAGAAGCTCAATCCGTCCATTCTGCTGTGGTCGCATAACCCGTCTTTGTCCGAGGCCGCCGTCCGATCGCTGATGCGGGTGAGCCCCACGGGCGACATTGCTATGCTGCTGATGCAACACGCGATCCGCCACGAGGTCGACCGCGTCGAGACCGTGCTCTCGCTCTCAGAGCGCGCCCTGCCACCGCCGGTCGTCGCCTTTGTGCAGCGTGTGATGCATCAAACGCTGGGGCCCGTGGCGTCGCTAGCAGACGCCTGCGCAGTACGGAACAGTGACGCCCACCTCGTGGAAACCATCGTGCATCGTATCCCACGTGCTGACCGGGACGATGTGCGTGACACGGTCTTGCAGCTCTTACTAAAAAGGGAATACCCAAGCCGAGATATCCGTTCCATCCTCGACGCTGATGCCAGTCGCGCTGATGGCGCGAGCTGTGACGAAGACTTCTTGCAGCTGTGCCTCTCGCTGCGCCACTGTGCCTTCGATAAGATTGCACACGGTCCGATCGCTCACTATTTTGCATTCCGCATGTGGCGAGAAACCCAGGAGACGGCACAGAGCGTTTAGTTTCAAAGAGCACACGCCAGTCAAGTTCTAAACACCGTACGCATGATATGATGGTCAGTTCGGTATTGCTTTAACAGGTCACAGATCACGCTCTACTAGTACGTGATGCGACCGCACCTGGTCAAACGCAACTGCGCGTTCCCCGCTTCACGACGCGATCGCGCAACAGAACCTTGAGGCGATCCGCTGCGTACCCATGTGCCAAACGCCAATGTGAAATCGGAAAGATCACCGGTACAGTTGAACGGCTGTGCACTGCGCCACAATTCCCGTTCTTTTGGTCGCGCTGTATTGCCGCTCCTTGTGCGACGAACCGCTTGGAGAGTCGATGAACCCATTTACATATTCGAAGGGCTCATTTGCAGAAAGACCATCACTCCTGTCCCACGAGTGGTGGTTGGGATCACGAAACACGACGCTTTCCCCATCGATGGCACCGACGCGCGACGGCGCCGCCGTGCTGGCTGTGCTCACGCAACGGCTGCTGCTGTCGCTCATCGCGTCCTTCCAGCGCGGTCCGCAGGGCGTCGTCGTGCCGCTGGTGAAGCGGCTCGTGGCTGATGGGTTTGTGCGCTGCGCGGTCCGCATCCACCGTGTCGGGTGGTTTGGCTGGCGAGAGAGCCGCCGCATCACAACGCTGCTATGCAAGGACGTACGGCCGCAGCGCGCGTGGGCCGAGCGTGCCGTGCCTGAGGCCATCGCGCAGTACGACGCCGAGAATCTCCACGCGCTGCGCACGCTTGTCACGACGACCGCTGCGTTCGCGGCCGCACCAGAGCGTTCCGTGCCCCAGCTGCTTCATCGCGTCGCAGAAGCCGCCGCTGCGTTTGGACGCGTCGATATCCTAGGCTGGCTGCATTCACAGCACGGCGTGTTTACTGCACAACCGCTGCTGCTCTCGTTCTGCGTGAAGCGCGCGACGCGCAACGGCCAGATCACAGCGCTCGAGTGGATCGAGCAGACTTTCTCCAGTCGTGCGCTGGAGATTCTCCGCGACTATGTCGTCCACGCGCTCGTCCAGCAGCGCGACAGCGAGATGGTCCAGTGGCTGTGTGCCCACAAGCTGGGCGTCGTGCCGGAACGCTCACTGCGGTTCGCCACCGAGCGAGGAGACGTCGCCATGCTTCGCGTCCTCCTGGAGGATGCCGCCGTCGCCACGCAGTTGCAAGTCCACGCGCCGCGCCGAGAAGCACTCGTGGCGTTGGCTGTGCGCGCAGGCCAAGCCGACATTGTGGCGTACCTCGTGGGCGACCGGGCGTTCGCGTTCACGACCACGACGCTGGACAAGGCGATCGCCCATCGGCAGCTCGCGGTGGCCAAGTGCCTGCTCGACCACCGCGAGCACCTGCGTCGCAGCGAGCGCGCAAACATCGTCTCGTCGTCCCTTGTGCAACAGCTCATCGCGAGCAACGACTTACCCATGCTCTCGATGCTCGCGTCCGTGAATAACGCCGCGGCGCTCGGGTGTACAGTCATGACGTGCTGCCATTTCGCGCGCCCCAGCGACGCCGCCGTGCGCGTGCTGTTGCCGCTCAGCTCTGTGGAAGACACAACCGTGACGCTCCTGCGGTTTGCCGTGCGCAAGCAGGCGTCGATTGTCGACACGATTCTCGCCGGTACGCGTGCGCCCCTTCCAACAGTGGCCGTGGCATTTGTCACGCGTATCACCACTGACTCGTTGGGGCCGCTTGCCACGCGTGCCATGGTGTTTTACGACTCACGCGAGAGTGATCTCATGGACGAAATCGTGGCATCTGTCACGAAGGCCTCACGCGAAGACGTGGTTGATACAGTGCTGCGGTTCCTTCCGGGACCGGCCTTTTCGCTGACGTCCATTCTCAAGGCTGACGCCAAGCGGCCTGGCGGCGCGGCCTGTGACGAGCCATTTCTCCAGCTCTGTCTCTCGCTTCGCCAGAGCGAACGCGACTCGCACCACAGGGCAATCCAGCAGTACTTGCACACGCGCAAGAAGCCTCGCACGGTCGCGTCCATAAAATAGAATCAAAGAACAAACGCGATTTCATTCTATACGACCGAACCGACGAATCACGCGGCCAGCATGTCGTGGTCGTCAAACCACTCCTCCAGCAGATCGCGCGACTTGCCCAGGATGAAGACGGCGCCAACGAGACGCGCGCCACGCGGTACAGCACCGCGGTAGAACGGCCGCAGGCTTCCGCCGGCGTCGCGGTAAATGCGCTTGGCTGCGCCCCACGCAAACGCCGCGCTCTTGCGGTCGACGGCCAGCGCCTCGCCCTGCATGACCGTCTTGACCGTGTCGAGCGGCTGCGTCCCGTACACGGTCACGAGCCCAGCGAGCACGCTGCCCACGGCCGAGGCCGAGGCCTTTTGCGACAGCGTCGCGTCGTCAATAGATCCAAAGACGTCGGGCTTGGCTGTGTGGAGCTTGCTGGTAATGACGGGGCCGAGCGCGAGGTAGCTCGCGCACCACACGGCCTCTCGGAAAAACGTGACCTCGATCGCACGGAAGAGCCTCGCCACGCCGTGCTGCTGGACGACGTCTCGCACGGTCGCGACAAAGCTCTTGCCCGTGTTCTGCTGGAGCGTCATGACGAGCTCGGCGGGCGAGCTGAGCAGCGACGAGACGGCGCCGGCGCCGGCGGCCGCCGCGATCTTGACCTGGTCCGACGGCGCCGCGTCGCTGGACCGCTGCAGCAGCGCGAGCGCCTTGCCATTGACCGCGAATTGCACGGCACTGATGGGTGCGATGGACGCGAGCGAGACGCCAACGCCGCGGTAGAGCGCCGGCACGGACCACGGGATGGGGCGGTGCTGCTGCACGGCGTTCTTGATGGCGATCGTGGGCTGCTGCAGCATGACTTCGATCATGCCGGCGAGCGAGCCGATCACGCCGTTCTGCACGGCGTTGAGCCGCTGCGCGCGCGTCTCGTGCTGCTGCTGCGTCATGAGGTCACGGGGAATAAGTGGGCGAGGGGTCAGCTACGCACGTGGAGATGGTGGCTGCTCGATACAAATGAAAGAGTGATGGTCCGCTGACCGTTTCCGCAGTCAGTCAAATACCCAACTGCCCAGTCTTCCATTTAGTGGGTTATTGGGTGATTTACTGTATCCACTGAGTCAGCTTCAACATCCAAGAAAATGAGCTCGCCACGAGCAGTGTATAGTTCTACTGTATAGGCACCTAGAGACCCGGGAAACCTTCGTGCATCGCGCGGTAGTCGACCTGTTGGCGGCTGCGTCGGCCATGCTTGACGCTCTCGGCATTCACGGCGGCTGCCGCAGACGACACCGTGGCGGCTTTGGACGTGGTCGGCACATAGTCGTCGTCGTCGTCATTGGGGTTCGTCACTGCCGCCTCGTCCTCGTCCTCTTCGTCCGACTCGTTCTCAACGTGTTCGTCACCACCAGCATCGCTGTCTTCTTGTCCGGCAAACATCAAGTCGTTCAGCGCCTTATAGTCGACGCGCGACCGCTTGCGCTTGCCGCCCAGAATCAGCGACTGGTCGACAGTGTCTCTCTCGCCTTCAGGGTTGTGCTTGGCGCTTGCCACGGCCATTTCGATGCCAGCGATCACACCGCCGTTGTCCAGGTATGCCATTGAATCGTCAAAGTAAACGACGCGCCACGGCGCCTCGGCATCGTTGGCCTCGTCCTTCTCGACCACGACACCACACACGACGTCGCCGCGTCCGTTCTGCTTCACGACTCGTTGTCCCAGATAACTCTTCGTGCTTGACTGGTGAGTCTCCTTACTCGGGCCAACACGAGACCGCATCGATCGGCTGAAATGTTCATAGATAAACCCAGTGGACTCGTTCAGCACAAAGCCAAGAGCAAAGCTGCAAACCCAAATGCGTCTCACGTACCGATTCGAGTCAATGACGTCGTCCTTGTGAAGATGCTTCAACTCATCTTCGCTCACGTCCGACTCCAGCACGCCGTCGTCTGCCGACGTATCGCCGCTCTCTTCGCCCGAGTCAGAGACGTCATCGGATGGAATGCCGTCGCCGTGGACGTGGGCCTCGTCGACGACAAAGTCTTCATCGTCCTCCTCCTCTTCATCTTCCCCCTGGCCGGTCTCGTCTTCCTCGGCTGTGCCTTCGGCAGTGGACGCATCATAGTCTCCGTCGACCAACAGTGCCTCTTCTTCCTGCGGCAGCTCGGGAAACACGTCGCCGATCTTCTCGTGGGTCGTGTCGCACGCATAGTTGATGGCCTTGAGCGCATTGAAAATCGCAAGACACGACCCACAGAACCACTGCTCGTCTCCTTGCGGGATGCTCTCGGTTGTTACGACCGGCACTTGACACTGCTGGTGGAACGCACGGAAGCAGCCTTCACTGTCACACAGCAAAATGTCATTGTCCTCGGTAGTCACGGTCGACGAACAGCGTGAGCAGTAGATGCGATCGGCCTGCGGGGCCTCGCCTTCCTCCACGGGCGGATCGTTCATGGGCTGCAGGGTCTCCATCTCAACCAGATACGGAATGGGAGGATCGCGTTGACGCAGCTCGTCCATCTCGCGGAGTGCATCCACGACGTGTCGCTTGGCCTTGGCCATCTTGCGTCTCGCCGTGGCCAGCTCTTTGCTGGGCTTGAGCTTCTCTCGGCTCGCGCGGCGCCAGCCTTCGGCCTCGTACGCCTCCAGAAACGTCTGCAGGTACCGCAGCTGCTTGACGTACGATCGCACGCGGGCCTCGAGGCGACGGCACCGCTCGTCTGGCGCCAAATCGGCATCAGCGACGCCCGACGACAGTGCCGACTCGTTGGCGTCCGGACGGCGACGGTACGACCGCTTGGGCGTCTCGTCCGGTGAGAACGTCGTGCGGGGCTTGCGGTCGCGAGCTGCTCGCTGCTTGGGTGGCGGTTCTGTCGACGCGCCAGCGGTGGTTATACCTCTGTATCATCAGTAGAATAAGAGTGTGGGTCCTTGACATCTGCTGCCTGATATGTGGGGGAATAGTAGCTGCTCACCTTGCTCCAGTATTGTTGGCATGACCAACACTAGCCGTTGGCGCCGTTCTGTTGGTGTGACGACTCGAAGTGCGTCGGGTTGCGGCACTGCTACGTGGGTTCTTTCCTGATGTTGGCGGAGCCATCTTCGGCGTCGTGCTGTTGGGAGGCCAGCCAGTGGATCGTTGGGGAATGATGGTCGTCGGCCGGGATGCTTGCTTCACTTCTGCAGTAGGAAACCATCACGTCAGTAGACTTGAGATCATGGCAAGAGATATTGACGGTGAATGGATTGTCCACGGCAACGAGCCCTGTATGGAGATACCAAACCCTCGAATCCCATCCACGGAAGGAGGGAGAAAGCGAGAGGTTAACTTACGTGTTGAGTTGGTTGGGAAACCCACAATTACGTGGACACGCTCGCGACGCAAAATGGGGAAGTGCAAGTGGCGTAAAAAGAGTTGCAGTGTGAGGGGATGAAGTCACTATAACTAGTTCCCCCATGATAGTGACTGACGTTAAATGGAATGTTGCCATACCGAATAGAGCCTCTTGCGATTTAGTACATGGGGAATCGTTTGTCGACCCCACAGCGGTCATCAGCGTACCTGGTATAGCCTCCTTCTACATTGAAGACGTTCTTCCATCCACACGCAACCAGCCACGCCGCCACGGTAACAGAGTCGACGCCACGGCGGCAGATCACAAGCATGAGCTGATAATCGTCGAGATGTCCATCCGGCATCTTCTGCTTTACGCACTGGTACAGCTCGCCCTTGAGATGTGCGCGTCGCAGCTGATCGAATGGCACATTGATGGCCTCCGGAAAATGGACCATCTCAAACTGATGCAACGGACGAGTGTCGAGCAAGACGTACTGCTCGTTGCGGACGCCTCGGCGAATCCGATCGAATTCGGCCACGTCCATTCGATTCTCGCTTCCCAGCTCCACCATGTCGTCAGTCGCTTGTCCACACGAAGGGACTGCGTCGATCCCATTTACCTTGGTCGTCCTAGTCGTTCCACACGCTGGGCAGTCCACGCGCCGTTGCTGCGAGAACTTTACCCGTCGGAAGTGCGTGTCGTAGGCGTCGAACAACACCTGGACACCTGACAAGGGCATACCCATATTGGCTATTACCTTGACGGCCTCGAGCGCCTGCAGGCAGCCAATGATACCCGGCACCACTCCGAGCACCCCGTTCTCTGCGCAGCTTTGAGGCTGCCGAGGTGGTTGCGGGTACAGACAGCGGTAACAGGCCGAGTCGTTCGCGTACGTGAACACCGTCACTTGCCCTTCCAGACCAAGCGCGCTGCCGGAGACTAGAGGCTTGTGGTGCTCGGCACAAATGGCGTTGACGAGATACCGAGTCACGGGATTGTCGGACGCGTCGAGGACGATATCGTAGGCGCCAACAAGGGCGGCCGCATTCGTGGGTGTGAATCGGGTCGCGTGCGTCTCCACGGCAACGTCCGGGTTCAGCAACCGCACACGCTGTGCAAGAGACGCGACCTTGAGTTCCCCCATGGTGGATTCATCGTGACCGATCTGGCGGTGCAAATTGGAGCGCTCGACGCGGTCATTGTCGACGAGGCCAATGACACCGACGCCCATGGCGCCGAGGTACAGCGCCGCTGGACAGCCCAGTCCGCCGGCGCCGATGATCAGCACGCGCGCCTGCCGTAGCTGCAGTTGACTCGCCACCCGAAAGTCCGGGACGAGCATCTGGCGGCTGTAGCGCTGCACCTCGAGACGAGACAGCGGGGACCAAAATGTCGAGACGGCCACGTCGGTCGAATCGGATGGCACATCCGACGGCGACTTTTCTGGCGCTGGTTCTTCATCGTTTCCCCCGCCTGCGGCTAGGCGCTGGTCCAGAGCCTTACGCAGCTGCGCGTTCTCGGTCTTCAACTGGGCGAGCTGCCTGGAGAGCTCATCACAGCGCGAGCAGCCGCCGTCCCCGCCATGATGCATTTTCATTGCCGTCTTGATGGAAGAGATTGTCTTTGGGACCGGATTATTAAATATGCAAGAAAACAGTATTCGATTTTGCAGTAGAATGGATATGCATCAAACAAAACTATCCGAGCCATCGAAAGAGATTGCGAGCATCAGCACGATGGCGACAGTACTGCTCGGGCGGCAACTACACCGCTGCCTCCGCGTCGGTCCCTTTGGTGTATCAGGCGGCGACCGGTTGGCGCTGCTGGCGCGTCGCGGCGGCGGAGCAGCGCTGCGGGCAACGTCCACCATGAGTGGTAGCTCTTCGATTGTCGAAGTCCTCGAGCAAGTCGCCGCGGGCAAGATCGCGCCGCGTGAAGCGGCAATACTGTGCCAGCAGCTGGAATACGATGCAGTTGGCAATTATGCAAAGATCGATACGAAACGACTCGCACGTACAGGGTTCCCCGAGGTTGTCTATGGAGAGGGCAAGACCCCCGAGCAAGTGGCCAAGATCCTCGTGGCCATGGTCGAGAAAGGAGAGCGCAACGTCATGGCCACGCGTGTGACACCGACGGCAGCAACGGAAATCTATGAATTACTACCGGAGGTACGGAAGAAGAAAGAGCAATGGGTGGCGTGGAACAATGTGTGGTCCTAATTGTATGGTGGTAGGAGTATCGTACGCGCTTCCAGTATTACGAAACCCCGCGCATTCTTGCCTCCAAATCGGAGACTTCCGAGCAATCGAGCAAGGGTACTGCGTGCGTGCTCGCCGCGGGCACGTCTGATCTCCCCGTGGCCGAGGAAGCTGTCGTCACCTTGCGTACGTGCTCAGCACGTACTTGGCTGAAGTAAGGACGCCAAGACGCCCAAGCTGAACTCATGTCTGATGATCATGCAGAGCTGGCCGGCTACAACGTGACGCGGCTCTACGACGTGGGCGTTGCCGGCATTCACCGCCTGCTCAAGAACCAGCACGTGCTTCACGCGTGCGACGTTGCGATCTGCGTGGCCGGCATGGATGGCGCTCTCCCCGGTGTTGTGGTGCGTGTGCAAGGGCTGGGTAGCACTCAGCACGACGCGCACTGAAACTCCATGTAACTGATTCGTAGGGCGGACTAACGGATGCGCCGGTGATTGCTGTCCCCACGAGTGTGGGCTACGGTGCAGCCTTTGGCGGCCTCGCGCCACTGCTGACGATGCTCAACGCGTGCTCCCCTGGCGTGGGTGTCGTCAACATTGACAACGGCTTTGGCGCGGCCGTCCTCGCAGGTATGTTACGGGAATCATCCCGCTCTGTAGCTCGTAGAATCCTTCTCGTCTTGACACCAGTCGATGCTGTTCTCCAGCTCGCATTCTCGCCCACACCAGAGCTCCATCATCCTCGCACGAGTGACGTCATCACTCTAAAGCGGCAGGTGAGATACGTTAAATCAGTATATATGTTGCTGACCTGAACGCATAGAGGCAGTCGGGTCTGGCCTGGTCACATTCCATCCATCACATCGTAAGAAGCGAATGGCATGGGTAAGCGCAAGCCGACGGTGCCGCGCCGCCGCGTCGGCACAAACTTTGCCGATCTCACTGTCCATCGCACCGCCTACATCGACACGCGCCGCAGCAGCGACGGCGGCGCTGGTGTCTCTGTAGTCGCCGACCCAAACGGTGCTCCATGGCCGCGCGCGCAAGTACCAGTGGACAGCTACACCGGAGCAGTCAGTGCGTCGCCGCCTCTGCCGTCGGGAACGACTGTTGCGTCTGGTGCAGCGTCCATGTCGCACTCCCATTCCTCACAAATGCCATTACATACCGATCCCGCCGCCACCGCAACGCACCACGTTGGCAAGCCGACCGTGCCAACGGTACCGTCCAGACAAGAGGAGATTGGGGCACACGAACACCAATCGCCGCCGCGTGCGAGTGAAGAGACGGTGACGATGACGGTCGCGGACCTCGAGTCATGGAAGCAGCGAACGATCATGCAGATCGAGGACCATTTCACGAGTACGTACGAGTTCGAGTCGTTTCTTATTTCAGCTCACATCGCCATTAACGACAGTCAATGGGTGTGTGTGCAGATGAACAGCTCAAGCGCATTGCCGAGTTTGGCCGCGTGCACGCGAATCTCGTCAAGGAGGCCAAGGAATACGTCGCTGGCATCGAGGCGCAACTCAAGGAGCAGTTTGAACGCGAGCGTGAGTCGCTCACGCGCCAGGCCGAGGCGTACGTGGCCCAGTTTCAGCAAGAAAATGACCAGCTACGACAGCGCGTACAGGTATTGGAAGAAGAGCTTGAGGTGTTGCAGCAGGACGACGAGCAAGAGGAAGAGGAAGAAGAGATGAAGGCTACGGCGGCAGAAGCCACGATGGAGACGTTGATCTCTGGTTCACCTATTCCCGACACTGCATTGAACAGCATGCCCGCCTCTGGCGGCGACAGTACCGACGACAGCAGCATGGCCAGCTACTCGCCGGATCTGCTCGTGGAGAAGCAAACTGCAAACAGCATTCGTGTCGATGCGGTCGCGGAAACAATGCAGCGGGCGATGGGGATCCAGACGACGAGTCCCACTGAAGTCGTGATGCGACGTTCTACAAGTCCGTCGACTACTCACGAGGGCAGTCCTATCGACGCGAATGATGGGCCGCGAAGGACGCCGACACCAAAGAATTCTCCTTCTGGAACCCCCACACCAGAGGCGACAGGCACTGAGTATTTATGAGCTAGCGTTGGGTCGCACTTGACATGTATTGAACAACAGGCCGTCTGTTGGTACTGTTTCCACTGGATTCGTGAACTTCTACCTCACCAGAAATGAAACTCTACTTGGAGCACTCGCGACCCTCGCCGAGTGTCACTGGGATGTGCCAGCAGTGGCCCTTCTTAGCACCACCCTTCTTGATCTCAGACTTGACCTTACTGTAGACCCACGTGTCGTCCATAGTCACGAACTGGGTCTTGAGCCAGTCCTTGGAAAAGTGGAGCTCGAGGAACCCGTACGCGTTCGTGCCTTCGACCCACGCGTGCTTGACAAATTTCTCGGCGACCGCCGGAGGAAGACCCGACGTCTCCGACTGGATACCACCACCGGCACCGTTCTCGTAAAAGTGCGATCCCCATGCGGCAATATCGTGGTTGAAACCGTGCGTGTGGCCATTGAACCAGACGTGGACGTTGTTCTCCTTCATGATAGCGTACCACGCCTTCATCTTGTCCTCGCTCATGTGGAAGTGCGGCGAGTAGTGCGAGTTGACAATCTTCCACGTGGCCGTCGAGGCCTTCAGGTCCTTTTGGATGTTGGTAATGGACATATCGTACCACGACTTGATCTTCTTGTAGCACGCGTTGTACATCTCCACACTGCCGCCGGCACACAGCTTGTCGCCAGGGATCTTATCGTTACACGTCTTTGCAAGCGCCTTGGCACCGTCCTCGTCAAGCTTTTCCTTGCGCACGTAGCCGTAGCACTGACAGCAAATCTGCATGGCGCCGTGCGAGTCGGCCAAGTTCGTGTCAATGTTGAAAATATCGACCGACACGCCGTCGTTCTCGACCGACTCGACGTAGTAGTGGTCGCGCAGCTGCCACCGGTCGTTGTTGGGCGACTTGTACTTTTGCTGGAGCGTGAACTTCTTGTCCAAGTACGATTCCATCTCGGCGACGCTCTTGCACTCGCGGAAGTTGTTGTCCTTATCACCACAGATGTACTCCGAGCCACCAAGATCGTGGTTACCCACGACGTTGATCCACGGGATGCCCTTGAGCGACGGGTGGTTGTACACTTCCTCGAACGTCGCCTCCATGCGGTACGCAATGTCATCTGGACCGGCGCCGTTCCAGTAGATGTTGTCGCCGTGGCCGATGACACGCACGGGCTTGATCTCGCCAGCCGACTTGGCCAGGATCTCGGCCACGTTGATCTGCGCCCAGTAGTCCTTCTTCATCTCGAGCGAGTCGGCCGGGGTCTTGCGGTACTTGTTGCAGCACGAGCCGGGCTTTTCGGTCGTGGCACCCCAATCACCGATCGCGAGCATCGTGAGCGCCGCGGTAGCCTTTTCTGGGTCACTGCTCGGCTCCTTGATCTTCTTCACGACCGTGCCTGATCCGGATCCATTCTTGGGCACGTCGCCGAGCAGCGAGTCGTCCGAGATGTTGGCCGACGGGCTGACCGTGCCAACAACCGTGGTGCTGTTGCCGAACCCGTTACCACCGTTGCCGCCCTTGGTCGTGGCGTCCTTGGATTTTCCGCCGCTCGTGACAGCGACGATGACACCGATGGCCACGCCGATAACGACCAGCACGCCAATGATGATGAACGCCTTGCGCGCCATGGTGCTTGGCTAGGGAGAGAGAGAGGTCTTCTTACGCCCGAGGGTGCTGAAGGGAAAATGGAGAGTTGGCGGCCCACTGTGTTTTGTTGGACCACCAACAAAGAGCGTTCCCAGCGAGTGGGTGCAACGGAGGGTTTGTCGTCCTCTCGCAACTGCCTCGACCACCTCGTGTGGTTGAATTACGCGAAACAAGAAAATACAGATGGCGACAGAATTGCCCAGTCTCTACACGCCGCACGACATTGTTGATGCGGTTTGATTGGTTGAAAATATGATTTGGGTGGTGCGCCACTGGCTCTCTCGAAGAAGCAGTCAGAGCAAGTCCTGGGAACATGAAGGTTCTTCTGGGTTGGAAAACTCCAACATGGTGTCCGAAGGAAACTACAGTACACTGCAACTCGCAACCACGACGCATTGCCGACGAAATCGCCGTACATACCGTATGCACAACTACACAGTCGCTGCCGTGTCTTCGTTTCCGCCGTCATTTGACCGGCATTCACAGTCAACCCACCTCACCAACTGCCGTGTTGCTAACACCGCTGTCGCGTGTCGGTCAACGATGCCAAGTGGCGCTTTACTCGATGTGTCACTGGGTGCAGCGTTGACTGCTCTCTTGCACCGTCTTACCGGTATTGGTACCAGTATTTCAATGACCGGTTAGGGTTCGAGGTACAGAAAATCGAACCGTGACAAAAGTAATTTTCGCGTCGGACGGGAAGGGGTCAGTGAAAAATTCCCGACTGGGGTGGTGTTGCTTGCTTGTGTGTCTCGGGCTTCCTCCCCCTCCTTCTGCGGGAGTGATTCGATCCAGCATCGAGGAAGACGGGAAAGCGAACGGCGCGTCCGGCCCTCGATCTGCCTTGCCTCAGCGACTCCCCTCCCACAAGTGCCACTACCGCCCAGGCTCACCTCACCACGACGAAAGCGGGGTCTTCCTCTCTTTCTCTCTCTCTGCATTTTCTTTTTCTGCACGTTGTGCCGTGAGCGATCTTCTCGCGAAGCGATCTTTCTTCGTCACCCTCTCGCAAGTCAAGATCGCGCGGTGAGTGCGTGTCCCCTCGGCGACTGCATATTCCATACCAAGCACAATGGCGGACCAGGCCGACCTCCCAGGCGCGAGCGGCGACCTCTCGCCAGCTGCTGCCGGGCAGTGGACCGAGCACAACGCACCGAACGGACGCAAGTACTACTACAATAGCGCCACGGGTCAATCCACGTGGGAACGGTAGGGTGGCCTTGGTGTTGATTGACAATGTGGGTGGTGTAGTTGCTGACTATGGATTCCGTTCAGTCCGGCGGATTTCAGCCCTGACGTGGCCGCCGTCGCCGTTCCGCGAACCGCGGGAGCCGCCCAAGCTCAGGCCGGTGTAGTTGCGGGTGCGGGTGCCGCCGCCGGTTTCCAGAGCCCCCAGCAAGGTCAGCAAGGACAGGGTACGTTTCTAGCACCTCATTCCATCTCTGATTGGTCGAATACCGAGGTAACCGATCATGTATCCTCTCTATAGCGTACGGTGCGTATGCGCAAGGCTACAGCCAGCCACTGTCGTACACCGCCGCTCCTTATGCTGGCGCTGGCTACATGTACCCGTACCCCCAGCACTACGGTATGTTCTCCCTGGTTGTCCCAGGTTAGGAGATGCTGACTGACGTTTTCAACCCGAGTATAGGCTACGCGCCGCAAGTCGCGGGTCCGGGCCCGCCGATCCAGACGACCGAGTCCGGACAAGGTAAGCGCTGCTGTCCAATCGGCGGTCCTCTCCACTCGCTTTCTGTGTGTGTACTAAAGGCCGCGGCTGGATTTTGCGCGTCTTGTTGCATGTGCGCCCCATTGCGTCGTGCGCTTGTATTTTGTGTGTATTTCGCGATGCATAGGGCCGCCGGGATGCAACCTCTTTGTGTTCCACATCCCGAACGACATGACTAATCAGGATCTCTTCAACTACTTTGCCCCGTACGGCAATGTCATCAGTGCCCGTATCATGGTGGAGAAGGAGACGGGCAGAAGTCGCGGTTTTGGTATGTTCTCGTATCTTCGTCGGCCATTATCGCGGGTTGTGTCTCATCAGGCGTATCGCTCAATGCTCTAGGTTTCGTGAGCTACGACAACGCGCCGTCGGCCGACCAGGCGATCAAGGCCATGAACGGATTCCAAGTCGGCCGCAAGCGTCTCAAGGTGCAACACAAGAAGGAGAAATCGCCGTCGTTCAGCGACACCCACAGCATGGGCGGCCACCTCGATGCGCCTCCCGCAGAAGCCGCTGCGCCCGGCTCGCCCACGGCCAACAACGAGCTTTAAGATATGGAACGCATTCACGAAGGTCAAGTTCGACGACTCGACTCACCATCGAGACATCGGATGATGACAAACATGTGTCGGGGATAGAGCGAACAATGAGTGAGCAATGGAAGCCTCGCTTGACGAGATCAAGGATCACCAGCGCGAGCTGGCAGAGGTGGCGAAGGGAAGGAGTCAAGGATTGATGTTCAATGAAGAAGACGCAGAAGAAGAAAAACTAGTGAGCGAAAATAAAAGAAACAAGCGGATCTGCGCTTCCCCTCTTGGCACAGTACACAAGTAGTGCATGCGTGCGACACCCCACATACGACATCGGCGTACGAAGCAGAGGGAGGTCATCAGAGCCTGTGACACCTGTGACACAGGTGGCAACACCTTGTTGCGTGTGCATGACGACAACAGTGTACTATGGAGTTGCGCCACATCCCCCTTTCTCAGTGGTCTGCACTCATCCTCCCCTATCCACACGGAAGATCGCTTTTTCGACTTCAACTTGCGGAGGTTGCGCGAAGGCTGGAACATCCTCACGGTACCTTCGTGCAACCTGGGTAGACTCTGTCCCGCTGTTCGATGTTCTTATTGACGATACCATCCATACCGTACTACTCTAGCAGTGTAATACACACGCACAGCGACGTTACGCGTTACGGTATTGTTGGGAGAGCCACGGAGCCCAGTGAGTACACTCGGCGTCCGCGTTACTGCGGACCCACTCCGACAAGAGACGCAGCACAGTGACACTCGCCCAACTGGAAGAAGAAAGGTGCTCCTCGATGTCGTGCATAGAGGTGTATCGCTGAACTGGATTTTTGCGCATAATCCTTGGTTGTCGCTGCATTAAAACCGACAAAAAGACAACCGCGGCATTTATGCAAGGAGGTACATACTGTACACGAACCGTCACAGTCACACTGGATTCGCTAACTTGCCCGCTGTGTCGTCTTGGACCTGCCAGGGGCGTGTTCTGTCATCGCACGCACTGATGCATCTGCGTGCACTGTACGCCGTACAGTACATCCTAGTCTTGCCGCGTGAGACGAAGCAGACACGGAGCGTGAGGTGCAGCGCTCTCAACCACCAATTTGGTGCTTGAGAGCACCAATTGTACTGCTCACGCAATTTGAAGCAAACATATTGAAGTGCAAACTGCGATGGGAGAGTGAAAATGAAGAGATGTGTTCCGGTCCACTCATTCCGGTTCATTCCGTTGGTGTTGTTGCTGGTCGCACCTCGCCAGAGATTCATTAAAAAAAGTCGGTTTCTTGGAGGAAGCAGGCTCTCCTCTTCTGGAGGAACGAACTTTTGAATGAATCTCCGGTGTGGATGTTCACGTGCAATGGAGATGGGTATCCAGTATCCCACTCTCCAGTCGAGAGTCCTTGTGAAATGCACAATGTACTGTACAGTACAGTACTGTACAGTATACTTCGAAGTGTGCAGGCGACAGGCTCCTGTGCTCCACAATTCTAAAAAAAGTTAAAAAAATAAATAAACTTAAAATTACGCAGCTTGACAAAATTTAGGTGACTTGTTCCTTCAACATCCTCTCAACGGATCCAGCGATGGCCAAAGCAAAAATCCAGCCAGCACTTGGAGAGTCTATCTGCACAGTATCGGTGCCAGAACGCACCAGACTATGGTGTGTCGAAGAGAAGCGTGCTGGCTATTGATGGGAAAAAGCAGCAGACTGATTTTTGACACGCCAAAAGTTACTACAAAAGTTAGTACACTTCTGCATTCGGGTGCCTTTCTGCTGCAGAAAGACTCTCCAAGCGCTGGCTTCACGCTGATCATTCTGGCAGAGGCAGAATTTCTGCCGATCCAATGGACCATCCAGCTCACATCCAGTGGATTGTCGGTACTATTATAATAGTACATCCACTGGATATGCCGACATTACACCGGTACCATGTGGCACTACTAGTATTGGAGGAACGCCATCTCCTACCCCAGGAGATGGTGTTCATGCCACAGGAGTCCTGGGGCATTTTTGCGGGACCAAATCTCGTCTTCGCAAAAACGGAGTGGCGCGATCAATCCAGAACCCCAGGTGTTCGCAGAAGATGGCTATAATAGTTCGATATGATCAACTTTCGCCGAGGCAGCAAAATCAAATTAGCGTTTAGCTCATACTGTATGAGTCATAATACTCCGCCTGTTTGTGGTGAGATGCTCGTGGAAAGTTTCTAGTGCGAGATAGTGCCCCTTAGCGACGCCAAGCAGGCAACCAGGTTATTCAAATCAACCTGTTTGGCTTGATTTACCAATTTTGGGGCTTCATGGGTGAAACAGCAGTCGACGTCATGTTCATATGAACCGAAATGAAACCGACAACGTTATAGCGCTGTCATGACCTGACCACGTTATCCGCATCATATATGTAGGTGAACACAGCTATACAGCTATGCAGCACAGCATAGCCTATGCTGTATTGATGTACAGTAGTACTCGTCAAGTTGCAATATGACTGAAATACCACACAGTGTGAAACAGTGCCGACAGAAACTTGTGATCCCTGTGAGCGAACGCTTACAGCAGCATAAACCATCATAAAAGCGATCGCTGAGGAGGGCTGTGAGTGTACCGCAACAATGCAATACACCTGCATAGCGCGGAATAGTGAAGTTGCAATCAAGTGTTTGACAGGAGTTTGCCAGGAGTTTGACCATAAAGACACTCTTGCAAATCACTGTCCATGTTAAATGCACGGCATCGTTTATGTACACTCTAGTCAACGCCTTTCTGTAGTTGACCAGTACGAGACCAACCTACCCCTATCACTTCGTTTTGCACTCTACAGAACTTGAAGTCAACACGCTATGACAATGGAGCCCCCAAATCTAAGAGAATGTTTTTAGAATCCAGGCGCAAAGGTTACCTTCCGATACACGTACAGTGTGGTGTACCTAGATATCTTTGACACATTTCTACTCAGTAGATAATACTTTACTGTAACGGGAACTTGCATACGGAGGAGTGCAGTCTGTTGGCAGCGATCTTCAGGCGCAAAAGATCCCGTTTCAATCATATCTCAAATGTGCGGGACGGAGGCACTGCGTCAGGTAGCGCCCGCTCGAGCGCGACTAGCGTTTTCACGCCAACCATGGAAGAAAAGGAAACAGTAAGCTCATTCTCCAATCCTCTCGCAAGGCTTGCCCATGGAGAAGCTTGCAAATCGCTATGCGATCAAATCTTATCCGAGATCGTACAGTAATCGAACACAGTTCGTAGTTGAGTGGGCTTCTGCGATACTTCCCAACCTTTGGATTGTGGTGGCATACTTCAACTCAAGCCAATCGGCCTGTACAGTACAGCGCTAGATCCTGAACTGTACAGTATTGTACACTACATGCCGCAGGTGAGGCATCACCAACACTGTACTGTAAGTACTGTACTGCACCAGCAGAAACAGGAGAAATCGTAACGTAAGCACCGCGAAAGTGAGCTCACTGTTTTTCTTTTGAGACAGCAGTAGGCTCTCTCTTGGATGCCACGAAAAAGATAATACAGTATGTAATAGTGTACAGTACAGCTCTGCTGTCTCATAAGAAAAACAGAAAGCGAGGCCTGGTATAATAACTGCTGTCTCAAAAGAACAAGCCTACTATAACATCAATTGTGAGGGATCGCTTTCTGTTGCAACTAGCCTTCACTATCATTGTAACGAGCAAGTTGCTTGTTGTGTCGCCACATAGTCGTTTGCAATGACAGCGGAAGCTAGTCTCATGTGCTGTATTAATATCGCAATCTCAATCAATTGTCAATGTGTCCGGAAGGACACCCTCCCGCAGCGGCTTCGCCTAGTCCATCTGAAATAATCCAACGGGATAGGCCAGCTTATCTTGTCGTAAGCAACACCCACCGCTCACAGTAATAAGGTGTTCTATGGTCACCGGCAGTTGGTTGGGTTTCTTATGATGCTGCTGCATGCAGACTGTGTGTCAACCCTCAACGAAGATCACCTCGCGCTCTCATACTCCGCTCGCTATTCATATCCCCGTTGCACCTGTTCCGCAGCCGTGGGTGGCAGCCTGCCGAGTCATCTGCATGCACGTGTGTTCCACAGTTTGCATCGACAAGAGCGCTTCCCAGTGTCCCTCGTAAACCTGATTCTATGTGTTAGGGCACCGACACGAGTGCAGCAACATTCCGACTCTTTGACAATCTGTGGCAGTCTGTTTCGTCTACCAACCTTTTTATGCGAGCAGCCACAAGGATCCAATCAGACACGTCCAGTTGGCCAATCAGAAGTGTTGAGCAAACCACTGGCCCGGCTATGTCGCCGTACTGTACCTACCTACAGTGGGATGGGGACACTGACAGTGGTACGCTTTGTCGTGGACCAGAAAAGGGCCCATGCCTAGCCCTTCCTTTTTTGTTGGAGGGCTCACTTCAGCTCTCCTCTCCTCCTCCCTCCTTCGAGTCTCCACAGGGAAGAGCTCTGCGCCTCGAGTCTCCTCACTCGCAGTCTGCAATTTGCGGTCACCCCGAACCTTTCTAACCTCCGTCCCTCGCTCCATCCATTTATCCACCATGGCTGCACTCTTCCGAATGCCCTTCACGTCGCCCCCTGTGGTCGAGCCCACGACGCCTGTGCTCTCCAAGGCGAGCTTGCCGCTGCCCAAGAGCCCGCGCTCGTACCGCCTGCCTGCCTACCCGGACGCACGCGAATGGGACGAGCGCCAGCGCCGCACGGCGCCCGCCGGTGTCTCGGCGCAGCGCATTGCGCAGTGGGACAAGAAGCGCCAACAGTGCGCCAACTGCAAACACATTTACCTCAAGACGCTCAGCCGCCACGCCGGCTACTGCTCGGTCGACTGCAAGTCCAACGCTCTGTACCTCGCCAAGGTGAACCGCACGATCCAGGCCGTGCGATCGGTCGTGCAGCACCAGAAAGAGCGAAAGCAAGAGCAAGAGCAGCAAGCCGCCGAGCAGCGCGAGGGCAAGACGCCCGATGAGGACGACGCCGAGCCCATGGCCCAGCCACGGACATTTGCCGAGTTTGGCCGTGACGCACGGCTCGCAAATGACCTCCACGTCGAGTGGGCGTTCAGCGCCGTGTACTAAAAGCGCATCCCCACACTCTCCAATAGATCCACGTACCATAGAGATACTTGTAAACTAGAAGATGCGTTTTCCCAGTGTAAAAAAAATGCTAACAGTCTTCATCTACATGAACTTGGCGTACAGCAGCGCCAGCAGCAGCAGCAGCAGCGGCAGCACCACAAAGAGCGTGCTGTTGGCACTGTCGTTGCTAGCCGTTGACGTCTTTTTCTGGGCAGGCGGACGCGCAAGCGTCGACGGAGAGACCGTCACGCCCGGTGCCACCGACCCCGAGGCCGCGCTCGCGTCTTCCGAGACGGCGGCTTCCAGCCACCGCAGCGACTCGACGCCGAGATCAATGTCGACTCCGGGCAGTTCGTCGCCGGCGCTGAGGATCTCGAGCGCGTTCTGCACGACCGAGGCGTTGTCTTCGTGGGCGAGCGCGAGCACCGAGAGCTGGAGCGCGGCGCTCGACGGCGTCGCGCCGCTGCGCCAGTTGAGCAGCCCACGCTTGGGCAGTTGCAGTAATCCACCGTCGCGCAGCACGAATGCTAATCCAACAGGTATACGTCGAGTGAGGAACAGCCGATCCAAGAGACCACACACGATTGATTACTCGACTCAACGCACCGTCGCCAGCAGCTGCGGCCTCGTCATCTGCGAGCCGCTCGAGCAGCAGGTCCACGCGCGCGAGCAGCGACCGCATGAAGTCGCGCTTGAGGTAGAATGCCGCGAGCTCCACGGCGCGTGGCTCCTGATCCAGTAGAGACGGACAGACAACAGCAGTTGAGACGGAGATTGAGGGGACGATAAAACAGATCCAAAGAACCACAGACCTGCGTGGGGACAAAGGCGACGCATTCAAGGACGCCGCGGCACTGGCCAGTCTCGCGCTGTTCGTACATGCCATCCGTGAGATCCAGTGGCTCAGTAAAGAGGTACAGGCGTAATCCACGGAGAGCTCACCTCGCCATCAGCCGGCTCCACAGGCAGACGCTGACTCAGCGTCGTTGTGAGTTCCATGCGATCGGCCGTGGTCGCGACGCCGCGTGCTTGCCACACGCGCTGCGCGAGCGGCTGTAGCTGCTGCCGCAGCTCGGCCAATCGCGTCTCGGCCACGTCGACAATGTCGTCGCCCTTGCCCGAGAGTGGCCGAAACGCAATGGTCTCGTCCACTGCGACCCGCGCCGAGAACGTCTTGATCGCCAAGCGCGGATCGGTCGACGGGCTCTCGAGCTGCGCGGCCACAACTTTGGTGCGCGGCGCGTCCCTGACGTTCGCAAAGCTCTGCACCGTCTTGGCGCTGGTCGCCGAGCCAATGTGGACAATGCAGTGGTGGTCCGTCTCGTCGGTCGGCGAGTGGAACCCCGGCGGCAGCGCGAGCGCCGTGGCGATCGCACGCATGTAGAGAACCGCCTGGTCCGTGGCCTCCTTGGCGTCGGCGAGCGCGACCACGTAGAGTCCAATGATATCAATGCCACCGGGCAGCAGGCGGTCAATCTGCTTGGCGATCTCGACGACCCACTCGACCGAAAGGTCGTCAAAGCCCTGGACAATCTCAATGTCGTGATCCAGGTCGGGCGCCTCCGACGGCACTTCGACGGCCGCGAGCACGAGATCGTCTTGGCCCAGGAGACTGCTCTGGCCCACGAGGAAGCCGAGCTCGAAGCGGTGGCGGTTGGGCCGGTCCCAGAACTCGTGGACCGCCGGCTCGACGAGCACGCGGCGGCGCGTGGCGGCGGCAGAGGTCGACTTTTTCATACTGGGTAGAAAGAGAGAGAGACGAAGGCGGGAGAATGGAGAATGGACAGAGAGAGAGAAGAGAGACCGTGGCTAGAGAAGGAAGAAGAGATGACGGAGGCGCGTGCCTGCGGATGATGTGGATCGATCCTTTCGGCGTAGCTTTGTGACCTGCTCGCGTGGTGATGGAAGTTGCGTCTCAAATATTGTTTTGTCTGGTACAGTACAGTACAAGCCGAGAGTGAATGTGCAAGAATTATACGGACACAAGTGTAGCCATTCTCAGAATAGTATTTTCCACCAAGAGATCGGGAATGATGCACAAGGGGCGAATAAGACGACGGAGGGGGCCACGGAGCTGCTGAGAGCAAGAGAAGAGGTCTCTCGGGCGCTCCCCACTCGCGAGTGCCATTTGGGCGTGGCGGAACGATCGACGGAGAAGCCAAGAGGCGCGGAGGAAGTGACGAGACATGAGCGGCTGGGCGTTTGAGACCGACGAGTCGCTCGCTTGCGACACTCGCGCGAGACCGAGTGGTCAACGGAGCAAGCCGCGCCGCGCGTTCTTCAGTGGCAGTGGTAGCGATGGCGAGGTGGACGCCACGCCGTCAGGCGCGTCTCGCAGCGACACCAAGCGTGACAGTCTCCTCGTCGGCCCGTCGCGCCGGTCCCAACGCAACAACCACGCGGAGCTCGTGGTGGACGACAGCGTTGATGCATCACCGCAGGATGAAGAGAGCGCTCGTACCGTCAAGTCTGTCAAGATGAAGGCGCCGGCCACTGTAACTGCCCCAGACTCGCTCCACATCCCGACTCGGATCTCGGTTGCTGTCACGAACTCGGCGACTCGTTGCAACGGCAAATCGGACGAGATTGCGACCGCAGACGTCGTGCGCCGCGCGAGCGAGTCGCTCCCGCAACCGTCTGAGGCCGTGAGCAGCCAGTACATTCACTGGCTTGTGCGCGACTTTCTAGAGAAGAAGTATCCTCGGACCGTGGTCGAGATGTTTGACAAGGAGAATCCCGTGTTAGCTGCCCGAGCCGAGACGCACCACGCCGTCCAGGCTCTCCACGCTAGCATCGTCGCTGGTGTCGAGTCCGCCCAGAGCACAAGTCTCGAGCACGTACTCGTCGCGTGGGACACTCACGTCCATCACAAGCAACTCGCTCGACCGCTCTCGCGTCGCAAGGAGTCGCTCGCGACAAGTGACCCATCACCGACGCCCGAGGCGAAAGTGGCGGAGACCAAGCCCAAAACCAGGAGCTCCAGTGGATCTCGAAAGAAGCCGCAGCTGAGCGTGGCGATCACGAGTGACATCCCACCGTCCCCATGTTCCCGTGGCGGTGGCGAAGGCGTGCAGGACGACGGCGAGTTCAACCGCCTGAACCACCCCGGCCACACGCCCAAGGCTCAGGACGCACTGCTGGCCGCTGTCATTGGCCAGCCTGGCTCCACGCCCAAGGCCAGCGTGGGCGAGCTGCGCACGCTGGGCTTTGAAGACATAGATGACGCCCTCGCGGCGGAGCCACTGATTCCGACTCCCAGCAAACCGCTCGATGCGCAGGACGACGACGACGGCAGCGATCTCTCCAGGTACGCGCAACGCAAACGCGCCTTGAGACGCCACGACAAGCACGTGTCTATCGGCGAGCCGGGTAAAACGCCGACAAAAGAGTACGTCTTCTTCCGCGAGACGCCGCCGCGGTACGTGACTGAGACCATCGACGCCGCTGAAGACGCGTTGCGGTCCATCGGCGGCGATCCCGAGCGAGGGCGGCGTTCGCAGGCGGCCACGATGGAACGGTTTGTCGAGTTGCAGAGCAGCGACGTCGTCAAGTACGCGATCGGCCAGCGCGTCACCAATCTCGGCGCACAGCGCAACGTCACGGGGCTCGTGGCCAAGCTTTATGGGTCTCGACAGTGCGGCACGGCCGGCCCGGGCACTGTAGTCATTGACACGTGGGAGGGAAGCGACACGGCGCCGATGCTCCTGGCGGAAGACGAGCTCTTGTCGGTCGCGACACGGCCGTCGACGCCTGCGTCCAGTCGGTAGGGAGGGAGGGCTGCTCTTTCTAACAACGCTTGATTCAAAACTGCGTCTACTTTTCTACAGCTCGTTATTTGATCTCCTTCTCCATATTGGATGGGGTTCCGCCTTTAGCTCTTGAAGAGAAAAATCTTGTGCATCGGTGGCGACTTTTTGTCGGCATGCTGCTGATGGCGAAGCGACCGCGCCGCGCCGCCCATAATTGTTCCAAACTCGCCCGAGCCTTGGCGGTCGCGGACGACACTGGACGAAGTGGTCGACGCCGGCGTGAGCGGCCCAGTCGCTGCGGGCGAGCCACTGGACCTCGTCTCGTCCAGTGACACGGACCGATTATTCGCCATCGCTGTGCGTAACTCGCCCTTGGTGCCATTGTGGCCGCTGGGATTCGTAGTGTGGTGGTCGTGGTGGTGGTGGTGGACTAGACTCGCAGTCCACCGACAGCCGAAGTATTTCGAATGCCACTGGAAAAAGTAGGCCTCCCAGAGCCGCACCATTTGCGTGCTCGTCCAGGGCCAAAGCGGCGAGTCCATTGGGGAGTACTCGGGATTCCGAAAGGCCTCGGGCGCCATGAGCACGGGTGTCCACACCGAGACGGTCGTGTTCTTGACGTCGTTGGCGTCGCGGTCAAAGCGCGAGTCGTAGAGAAACGTGCCGTACAATCCCGACGTCAGCGAGTTGGCAATGTGGAGCAAGAACCGCTCGTCAAACTCAAACGCCGTGGGAAACTGCCGCAGCATTTGCCACACAGCGTCCAAGAACTGAAACATGACGGGCGACGACTTGCTGCGCTGCGGGTCCTTGGCGCGGTCGCCGCCGAGCCGCTCGGCAAACTTGTGGCCAAATGCACACCAGTCCTTTTCGACCACGACGGCAAACCCGCGAATCGTGCGGAAATACGGATCGATCATGATTTGCGCGAGCGCCGTGAGCTGAGCCGTGCGGTCCCATCCGTCACTACAATGCACCAACACCGACGAGCCTTCGAGCTCGAGCACACGCGCAATCTTGACGGCACCTTCGAGCACTTGCCGCACGTGGCTCAGCCACCGCGTAGCCTCGAGACTGGACAGCCAGGCCTTGTCTTGATCATCCACACCGCCTGGCACGACGAGCTTCAGCAGTGCCTGGTACGACGACTGCATGCGGTACATGTTGGCAATGTCGAGGTGGTGGATCACGGCCCCCGGGTAATCCTGTGGCGTCTCGACGCCTCCTTTGCCCATGAGCCGATTGCCAGTGGACGCCTTGAGCTTTCGTGCGTCGAAGACATAGATCGGACGCGACGACGGCGCCGACTGGGATTGCGTGCGGATGATCTCGGGGAACCGGCGGTACACGCCCAACAACAGTTGGTCTGACAGACTCGAGCTGCCCGAGAGCAAATTGCCCAGCAGTGGCTGGCCGGACCGCACGAGCACGCAGCGGTTGCGTTGGTGGTAGTACGTGACAACCGGCAAGCGGTTCTTGGCGCGAAATTCGGCGACTTTCATGAGCGTCGACGACGTCATCGACGATGGCACCAGCAGCTTGGCCGGGTACGACTTACATACATTGCCCCGCGTGTTTTGGTAGAACTTGAGAAATGGTTGTGCAATCGGATCGGCGACAATTTGGCGTCTGAACTCGCGTTCGTCGGTGTACAATTTCCAGCCATTCACATCATCAGGGATGCTACCGATCGAATAGAAGAAGGCGAAGGCATCACTTCGGTCCGAGGAAGGCACAGTGGGGCTGGTGGTGGTGACACCACCACTAATTGGGATCAAGGCGGGGGATAAGAGACTGTCGGTTGTGGCCTGGGAACGAGGCGATCCATTCATCCCGCCATGGTCGTTTCCTGAGGACGGCAGGAGATCGCGCACGTACTGTTCAGACAACGTGCCTTGCACGCGATCACCGATTTCTAATCCTTCGAGCGTCATCGTTGACGGAGACGAGGGCGCCGGAGATTGGACCACGGATTTAACTTGTCGGTACCGCTGGGCCGCGTCAGCTAGGCGATTAATCGTGGCCAGGAGATTCTGCGCGAGGTCATCGACGACTTGTACGGAGCCTTCGATCTCGAGCCGCATCTCTCGCGCGTCTTTACATGAGACCACGACCACAGGAGGCGCGGTCGACTGGAACGCACGTGTTGAACGAGGCCTCCGCCCACCGGCGAAGACGACTTGAGACGAGGTGACGGCGAACAACGGAATGTAGGCGACGGCTGGGGAGCGGTGAAGTGACTGGCACTGCTCAGTCGTGTGGACGAACATCACGCGGTAGTTGGTCACGAACACAAACCCACGCATGCGACCCCACACGGCGATCTCTCCGACCGACGTAGATGAGTCTGCAGCTGGTCCAATCAAGAGAGTCACGGGGATATCTGCTTGCGTGATTGTAACTTCGCCCGGGAGTAGCTGGAATAGAGACCGCACCCGAGGCGCACCATGCTGGTGGAGTCCAGAGGAGGGAACCGCTTCGTCTGAAGAGCTGCTGGTTGGGCCTTCAAGCGTTGCGTTCGCTCCATCTGTCGTCGCCTCACCATCGCGGCGTCTAGCACGCGATGAGCGAGTGGAAATTGGAGAGACCTTGCGTGACTTGAGTTCGTCGACGACCGCCTTGAACTGATCGCGATCAGCTTCACTGCCAAACTCCCACTCAAGCGACTGGTGACCGCCATGGCCGTCGTGGGCCACAACGACAACCCGAGCCACGGCACCGCCGCCTCCTCCACCTCCTCCTGCGCCGCTACCACCGCCTGCGACGGCCATGACTGAGTACACAGCGTCACACCGGAACGACCAATAGCGGTGCATGAACACCGATTTGACACGCACGACACCTTGCGCACGGTCCACTTCGACCGTGTACCGATCCACAAGAACGTTCTTACGGCCAAAGCGAACGATCGATCGCTTGAGACTGTGGCTTTCTTTCGAGCCGACGTCGTACACGGCGAAACGGAGCACCGTCGCTGGGAGAAAGTCCACGCCACGCTGCTCGATCGCATGCTGGCTGTCGCTCGTCGCGTCACTGTCCACGCCACCACCGGCATCACTGGGTCCCACGAAAGATCGTCGGTGGTCCACGATGTCGCTGTCGTCGAAGTATTTCTTTGACGAACTAAAACTCGCTCGCAAGTCCCCGCTCGAGGCCACACTTCCCCTGCCGATGCTGGCCACGCTCTCGCTGGCGTCCGAAGCCGCAGGCGACAACGGGAGTGATGGCTGAGTGCAGATGGTGCTCAGACTCGCAAAATCGATACTCGCCGACCGCGAATACTTGGTCTTGCGAGGCGCATTCTTCTTGCTCTCCAGTTCCACCGGCTTGGACACGGACCGAGTACGGGACACAGTGACATTGATGAGGTCTTCGGGGATAGAAGGGGAGACTGGTGATTTGATCTCCAAGTCGAGCTGCGATAGATCCTCCAATGGCGTTGCCGACTCGTCGTCTCCTTCTTCTTCATTGGCGTCCTCGCCATCGGACGATTCCAGACGCCGTCGGTTACCTGGGCGCGATGTATCAATTGAGATTGACGGAGGCCGCGTGAACGTAGAGATCGGCGCCCGCTGACTCTCCGCTGGACCGTCAGCATTCTCGGAATTGTCTCGATCGATATCCTCCTCGTCGCCGTTCTCGTTGTAGGGAAGTATTCCGTTCACGTCGATTGCATTCGTTGACCGACGCCGCAACGGCCGGTCGCTCACGTGCATCGCACGAAGGTTTCCGCTAAACCACTGTTTTGACCTGGAGTCCGTGGCGACCATGCTGTGGCGATGAACTCGGTCGCTCCGGCTCCTTGCTCGCACGCGTAACGCGAGTAATTCGTGGTCTCGGCGTTTCCGCTCGTCTTGTTCACTGTGGCCTCGTTGCACGAGATCTACGGCGTCAAAGTATCGATCCATTGCGCGCTGCAGCCAGTCGCTACATGGATCGCACACCCGCACGGCAGCATCCCCATGGCCAAACTTGGACGGCACGACCTGCTGCCGCGACACGCACTTGGCGCAAAAGAGGTGGCCGCATGTTATGCCTATAAAGCAGAAACACACGAGTGTCAATGTTTTATTCTCCATGATCTTCCACTCAATCAGATAGAGAGCTAATATACGTACAGTTGCGACCGCGTTGAAAGGCTGAAAAGTACCGACTGCACTTGGCGCAGGAGGTCGCACTGGTCACGGGGCGTGCTCCTACGACCGGCACACCGGCACGTAAGAACGGTCGCTCGATCTCGCCCGACGAGTAGCGCTTGCCGCCGTCTCTAGTCTGAATCTCGCGCTGGGCCTGTACGTCCATTTGCTCGTTCGCCTTGAGCACCATCTTGAGCTGCAGTTGCTCGACTGCCGCCTTGGCGAGCTCCAGCGCCTGGGCCACGGCTGCCAGGTCTTCTTCGACGGTTGATTCCGTCTGCGTGCGCGCGCGTGGGGGCCGAGCGGTGGCGTCGGCTTCGTCGGCGTTCTCTTCATCGAGATCTTCACCATCATCATCGTCGTCGTCGCCGCCGCCCAAGCGGTCCGGACTCGCGACTCGTGAGCGCTTTCCTTGTACATCGCCCTCACCATCGTCGTCGCCGCTGTTGGCGTCCTGTGCGTCGACGTCTTTGTGGCCGTTTCTCTTGGACGAGCAAGATTCCACAAGCCATTCCGCGAGTTCCAACGGGTCCCCCGGCGCTAAAGCGGTACGAGTGCGTAGCGCAGACGCGTACCTATCTACAGAGGTGTTCAGGTAATCGCCTGCGTCCTCCTGGGCCGCGCAAGGACGCGCGTCCTCCGTCATTGCCGCCAGGATCAACGGCGATTTTGATGAACGGGCGTGGTTACCGTAAGGATGAGAAGTGAATTCAGTCTTCCCCTTCCTCCAGAAATTAATCCTTTGGTGACGTCGCACAATACTACTATTTCAGTACACAAATGAATCGATTTCAATTGGCTAAAACTAAATGTTCAACTACTTTTTATGGAACAGTAGACGGTCTTGTATCAAGATGGATCGTGTCGTTTCAGGTTTGATGGAGAGATCTCCATGCGGCCTCGCGGCAGTGCAGTGGCGACGACGGACAGCGACAGCGACGATGAGGAGACGCGTCGCGTCGAGTACCTGCGCCACCACCGCGCGATGCTGGAGCAGAAGCGGCGCCTGGAGACGGTACGTTTGGACAGACAGACAGACAGACTTCGAAGGAGGGAGCTGCTCGGCAGGTTCCATTTTTTTCATCGGGAATTTGTGTGCACAGGAACGCCGTGTGAGCGAGCTGGAGGCAGACAAGGCGAGCATCACAAAACGCCAGCATTCTCTTATAGCCGCAAGCGAGAAGGCAGCAAAAGAGGCGGCCGAGTTGAAGCGAAAGCTCGGTGTATCCGCGTCGCTCCCATCGCTAGGAGGAGCGAAGCAAGCGGTGGATGCCGCACACCTCGGGATGTACACCAAACCGGACGACATGAGTCTCGATGTGTTGCGTGTGATCGCCGAGAGGCAGGCCCTCCACGATATGGAGCCGCTCAATACACGTGGCAAATACCACGCCCGGTACATCAAGGACGCGTACCCAATCGCCGGCTCTCAGCTTAAGCTCGAGAAGGAACGAGATCTGATCCTAGCTGCGAAGAAGCGCGTCCTTCTCACCAAGACAGAGCGCTCGGTATCTGGGCTGGCGGATGAGAACAATAGGAGGCAGAGTCGGAATGCACGTGGCCTTGGCCATTTCGCGTATCGGAAGCTCGACTTTTGCGTCGACAAGTTCTCGACAGTTCTGCAGCACGAACAGGTTGACCTCGTCGTCGCTGACGAGCAACGCCGTGTACGACTTGCTCGTGTTCAGCATCGAGAGGGACTTGACCAGTTCTGGAGGCTTTTGCACGGCGAGCGATATCAGTACGCCCCAAATTGCGGTGGTGACAGCGTGTACGCACCCCACTGACCCTCTTGCCTGCCGTGTGGGGTTCTGATAGTGAAACGCTCGCCTGGCTCAAGACGCATCGCTTCCGTGACGTCAACGTGCCGGTCGTATTGCGCCACGATAGAGACAATGCTGCCCAGCACGCCGTGGTCGTAGAAGAGAACAAAGACGTCGGTGTGGCGCCGCTCATGGCCGCGTGTCGTCTCCACCACGTCGCACTCGTTCGTGCTCTGCTGGACCAAGGCGCAGCGGTGTACCTCACCACTGCGAACGGCGACACAGCGATGCATTTCCTCTTTCATGACTGGCGCGACCAGCAGGCGCTCACGTCGTTGCGGCACACGACCGAGACGTTAGTGAGGGCTGACCACGCGCTGCAGATTCTGGAAATGCTCGTGGTGCGGCAAGGCGCCGACGTGAATACTCAGGTTGGTCCGTGAGTTGACCCTATTGCCGATTCCCTTCAATTTTGTGGGCGACTCGTTGACTCTGTGTCTACCTATACAGAACGCGTTTGGTCAGACGGTTCTCCAGCACTGTGCTCGACTGGGTCTTGCCCAGTGCGTCGAGCTGTTGCTGTCCCACGGAGGCGATTCAATGGCACAAGATCGATCCGGCGGCAGTGCGTTGAGTTACGCGCGAGCCAACAACCGCGACAGCATTGTCCGCCTCCTGGAGACCAACGCGATCGTCGAGCGCACCATAGCGAAAGAGCGTGCCCGCTCGCAGAGCGAAGCCAAGCTCCGCCAAAAGCGCGGCACGCTCACGGCCGACTGGTCCGAATCGCGTACGTATTGGAACGTAGAGTTGGGTGTGCGCATGGTCTCACTCGTTTGGGTTTCCGTGATAGCGGACAAGCTCTTGGCTCGGCTCGCAGTGGAAGACCGTCGCGCAGGCCACTTGAGGCACCAGTTTGTGGACCGCCGCGGGAACGTGATTGTCTGCAAGGACGACACGGACGACTGAAAACAAAGAATCAAAAAGGTCTCTATGCACGGTTACTGCTTCTTGGCGGCCGCCTCCCGCTGGGCCTGCGCCCTCAGCGCCTCGGCGCTTCGCTCCTGGAAACGCTCGAGACTGTTGTTCATGGTCTCGAACGCTTTCTCAATGTCATTCTCTGTGCCCGAGTCGATCGCCTTGTTCACGCGCGCAGCCTCTGGCGGGCAAATGATCTGCCCCATGCACAGCTGCAGCGCCGTGGCGGCCATGGTGCATTCGACCTCGGACGTGCACGTCTTCATGGAGCGGAACGCGTTCTTGCACGCGTCCTGGACCTGCGCAAAGGTGGCTTCGACCTCGGCGGGCGTGAGCGGCGGCAGCTCCTCTGTCGACTGCGACGGATTCTCGACCAGTGCCGCGCGCGCGGCGAGATCGGGCTCGCGCACGTCCTTGAGCAGGCTCAGCACGGGGAACTTGAGGCGGTCCACAAACGCACCGACCGAGTCGACCGCTGGCCGCGCGTACATGGAGATGGACTTGACTTTGTTGGGCGAATGGAGCTCGGGCACCTCGTCTTCATTCGCCTTTTCATCGTCAAAGTAGTAGTCGATCACGTACCGCGCCTGCGTATTGTCGCTGCGCTGGATAGTCCAGTCGTGGCGATCGAACGGTTTGCCTTGGCCCAGCAGGTTCTTGGCCCACGCGATGGGCGTGAGGTCGTCGGGGCGGCCGCAGAACTTGAGCAGCTTGGGCTCTGACTCGGGGTGGCACACCTTTTCGTACTGCTCCACCTGGGCCCACGCGCGCTCGTTCATGTTGTTGTGGATCGCGACGATCGTCGGGACGTCGCCCTCGTGGACGTCGTCGCCCTTGCCCTTGCGCTTGAGCGCGTTGTAGAACATTTGCTCGGACGGGTAGAGCCACGTGCCTTCCGTGCCGCCCTTGGGGATGGTCGACTGCACACGCTCCTGCGGGAGCGGGTACCGCTGCGCATCGTTCGGGTCCTGGTTCGGGTTGTACGGCATCATGTTCGTCGGGTCGATGCGCTGTCCGTAGACGTTGTACACCTCCTGGTCCGACCCACCCTTGTCGTGCTTGACCGGGCAGCCGCCGCCGAGCACCTGCGCGGCCACGGGTTTCTCGTGCTTGACCGGACAGCCTCCTTCGGCTGCCGGTGGTGCTGACGCCGGCGCGTTCCCGTGCTTCACGGGGCATTCTCCTTCGGCGGCCGGCGCTGATGCTGCCGCTGGCGCACTGCCGTGCTTGACGGGGCAGCCGCCCTCGGCCGCCGGTGCGGGTGCAGCGACGGGTGCGCTCGCCTGGTTGCCCATGTTGATCTTTTGCTTCGTTCGAAGACTGCCTGCGAAGAGCTCCACAGGTGGGCAAATCTGTGACGAGGCGCAGACCGGTTAACCACCCTACAAAAGAAAGTGAACCGCGGTTGATCCTCAGCCACGGATTTTCGCTCTCTTTTTACTATATAATATTTGACCCGTATACAATTTACTATATGCGGACTTATCGCATGACTGTAATTTGTAGGGAAGCTTGGGCCACTCGATTGATTGGGTGTGGAGCGAGAGCTTTTGGCGGAACCCAAGGCAGCAATGCCCTGACCAAACCATTGTCCTTGTTTCAGAGGTAAGTGATGCTTGTGGTGATGGAGATTGTGCTGGCGCGGCCGGCGTAGCATGGCAGCGAATGCGACTGCGGCTATGCGGTTGTCACCATCCGCCGGAGAAGATCAATGCGCTGACCCTCGTGTCGTTTTTCCTACAGCTCCGTTAGTCCACAATGAAGCTTAACATTGCGAACCCGGCCACTGGTGCCCAGAAGGTGCTCGACATCGATGACGAGCTCAAGCTCCGTGCTTTCTACGACAAGCGCATGTCGCAGGAGGTTGAGGGCGATGTCCTCGGCGACGAGTTCAAGGGCTTTGTCTTCCGCGTCTCGGGCGGTAACGACAAGCAGGGTTTCCCGATGAAGCAGGGTGTGCTCACGAACAACCGTGTGCGTCTCCTTCTCTCGAAGGGCAAGTCGTGCTACCGCCCGCGCCGCAAGGGTGAGCGCAAGCGCAAGTCCGTGCGTGGCTGCATTGTCGGCCCGGACCTCTCGGTGCTCAACCTTGTCGTCGTCAAGGCCGGCGACAACGACGTGCCCGGCCTCACGGACGTGCAGGTGCCGCGTCGCCTCGGCCCCAAGCGTGCCTCGAACATCCGCAAGTTGTTCAACTTGACCAAGGAGGACGATGTGCGCAAGTACGTCATTCGCCGCAAGTTCGAGTCGAAGACCGGCAAGAAGAACGACAAGGCGCCCAAGATCCAGCGTCTCGTCACGCCACGTGTGCTCCACCACAAGAAGGAGATCCTCGCTGCCAAGACCGCTCAGCGCGAGAAGGTCAAGCGCGAGGCTGCCGAGTACAGCCGCCTCCACGCGCAGGTGCGTCCCTCTCTCTTCCTACGTGATTGTTTCTCTCTGGCACAGACACTGACTCGTGGCATTTGGTCTTGGGATTTCCCCTGCTCCTTATACGCCTTATGGCACTGCAGCGCGTTAAGGAGCAGAAGGAACGTCGTGCCAGTGAAGTCGCCAAGCGCCGCAGCAGCCGCAAGTCGTCGGTGAAGGCCTAGGCGAAGCGACCACTCAACTGCGTCACTACGTGACTCTGATTTCGCAACTGCGGTCCGCCTTGAGTCGTCGACGTCTCTCTTGATGACGAGGATCATGGCGGATTCGTGGAGCTGGTCAGTGGAGAGTTGCGAGCGACGGCTGCCCTGCAGTGTATCCATTTGGACACCGCGGGTGCCGATGCTCGCAGTCTTTCAACCATAATGTAGAGTTCTCGGACGGGACAATATACGAACCACTCTACCCAAATCGCCACCATCTTGCCCATTTTCATCATGCCTCGGTCGTGTCCCGCCGCGACCAGTGGAATATTGTTGTACTGTGAACACCTTCAATACAGCTCCCCTTCCAGTCCTTTTTGTGACCACCTCATATTCCTTTTCAGCCAATCAAATCTCAATATTCGGTTCAGTTATGTCGCGGGCGAGGGTCCACTATTTCGATGTTCCCTCCCATTTCCACCAAAGCGTCAGCGGAAGGAAACGAAGAAGGCGGCGGACGCATCCTCATTCTCTTCGTCTCTCGATTCTTCTCGCTCCACGGGCAGTATTAATAGTACTGTACGTCAGCCACGTCCGTTTAGCTGTGACTGTCCAGTGCTTCTCAGCCTCGGGAGAATCTGCGTGGTCAGCTGTCTAGCTTTTGCTCACCCCGCCTTCTTCGTCTGCGCGTGGAAAGGACGAGAACGAGAGAACGAGATGACGCGCTTCGACCCGCCGCTTGTGATGGCTCAAGCCGTCATGGGTGGTCCTACATCACCGCAGCTGCGAGCCAGTGGCAGCGGCCACGGCGAACTAGACGCGCCCGAAGGGGCTGGACTCTTTGACCCCTCGCTCCACGCGTTTCCGCCCACGCCGCGTTCTCCGGCCTCGACGGCTCTGGCGGCATCGCTGGCGGCGTCGCACTACGAGATGGTCACGACCAAGCAGTTCAGTCCGCTGGCGACAGCCATGTCGCAGCAGCTCCGCGAGTTCAACAACCTCGAGCACCAACTCAAAACCAACGGCCACCAGAGCGGCCTCAGTCTCAATCAGCTGCAGCACCAGGCATCGTCCCACACCATGGCTGCGACGGCGACGCTGCCGCATCCGCATCTCGCGTCGTCCACATCCGGACCGTCGGCGGCCACGCTCGCGGCGCTCGTCGAAGACCTCGGCAATGGAGATGGCGCCGATCTGCCGGCCATGTACTCGCAGCGGCTCTGGCTCCAGCAGCCGCGCGAAGTCAACATTGTGTTTGGTCGCGACGTGATCCAAGTGCCGCTCAAAGTCGAGAACTCGAACAACGAATACGTGAACCTCGTGCTGTCGCATCGCGAGTTCGACGTCATGGCCGTGCATATCCCCAAGTACGACGAGATGCCGCCGACTGAGCTGCTCGATGAGATTACGCGCAACCTGAAGGAACAACTGGAAAAGCAAAAGAGCAGGCGCAACGCGTTCCCGCTGAGCAACCAGCTCGGCGAGTTTCCCGACTCGAACGCGACGTTCCAGGCACGCATATTGGAGCTCGAGTACGAACTCTCGCGGCTCAACACCAAGCTCACGGCGGCCAGGGCGCTGCAGACCACGCTCACGGACGAGAACACGTTATTGCGGTCCAATATTCAAGACCTCGAGCAGCGCTGCGTCGAGAACGAGACACTCAAGATGCAGAACGAAGCGTTGCGCGACCAGTCTGTGGTGGCGTTTTCCCAAAATGGCAAGCTGAAGCAGCTGCTCACGGCGACGACCCAAGAGCTCAAGACACTTTCACGCCAGGTGCAAAGCCTGCGCACGCAAGTGCACTTCGAGAAGAGCGAGATTGCCATGCAAGTGGACCACTCGATGAATGCGCTGATTGCAAACGTGCGGGACCGAGAGCACGTGCTGCAAGAGAGTTATCTCGAAGAGAAGAAAGAGCGCCAGCTGATTGCCGAAAAGTATTATGAAATCTCGGGGCGGATCCGCGTGTTTTGTCGTCTGCGTCCCGTGACGCGCAGTTTGCACAAGGCAGCCAGCTCAGCGTTGCTTCGCCCCAAGCCGAATGCTCTTCTCGTGGATCGAAGCGGGAAGGAGTTTAGCTTTGACCAAGTATTTGGTCCCGAGAACTCACAGGCCGATGTGTACGCGCAGATGGAACCCGTGGTGATCTCATTTGTCGATGGCTACAACGCGTGCATCATGGCATACGGTCAAACCGGTTCCGGTAAGACGTTTACGATGATGGGTGGCTCCGGCGAGTTCCAGGGTATGATCCCGCGCGCGCTGCAACAAGTATTTTCGGTTGTGAATGCGAGGCAGTTGACCTACAAGGACACACTCAGTGTGAGCATGGTCGAGATCTACAACGACCAGATTCTGGATCTGCTGACCGAGAGCGAGTCTGGTGGCAAGATCAAGAACGAGAGCGATATCACGTTGCGACCCGTCACGCTGTGGGAACACGTCAATGCCGTGCTGGCTGAGGGCAACGCGAACCGTAATATCGCCTCGACGAGCATGAACTTGGAAAGCAGTCGTAGTCACGCGCTCGTGTTCTTGAACCTGGAGAGCCAACACCGCGAAACCATGGAGATTCGCAAAAGTACGTTATGTCTTGTTGATCTCGCCGGTTCGGAACGTATCTCGCGAAGCCAAGTCGAGGGCGATCGTCTGAAGGAGACTCAGCATATTAACAAGTCGCTGAGTGCGCTGGGCGACGTCATGCACGCGCTCCAGCACAAGGCCAAGCACGTTCCGTACCGCAACTCCAAGCTCACGTATATGTTGCGTGAGATGCTCTCGGGTCACGCCAAGACACTCATGATGCTCCAGCTCAGCCCCGAGGACGACGACATTGAAGAGACGATCTGTTCGCTGCAGTTTGGCGCACGCGTGAGCCAGATTCAGATGGGTGCCGTGAAAACGAGTATTGAATCCGGTGCGATCTTCAAACTGAAAGAAGAGAACCGCATGCTCGAGAAGCGCATCGCGGAGCTAGAAGAGCAATCGTCGGCGTGGAAATTTGAAAGACGAAGCACCCTCGATGACCTCAAAGATGCGCGCGACCGAAATCAGAAGCTCCAAGCTCAGCTCGGCCAGCAGCACGATGACATGACGCAGCTTCAAGAGAAGCTGGAAGCGGTGTCTGTCGTGTCTGCGGTGTCGGAGTCGCCTCCGCGATCCCCTCTCAAGCAAGACCCACCAGAGAGTACGACGCCATTGAGCCCAACGTATTCCGCCAATTCGGCACGATCGATGCGAAGCGCGGCGTCGACGTCGTCTGCGCCAGCCGCGGCGCCAGGGACACCAGGAACATCACGATATGGAGCGCCAAGCGCGGCCGCTCGTCCGACTCGCACGGGTGGTCTTGGTTCCAGTGTTTCCACGCGCGCAAACCTAACGCGTCCATTACCTCGTTCTGTTCCGAAAGACACGGCAAGTACGACGCCACCACCAGCTCCGACGTCTGCAGAGCGTTTGGCGCGTCGGAAATCGCTCACGACACTGGGTTCACAGTCGGCGGCCACGATACTCACCGCTCGTGAGCGACTCGCCCGTGCAGCCAACGACCCAGATGCGCAGTCGAATCGCCGTGCCACGCTCGGTGCGATCGGCACAAGCAGTAGCCAATCGAATTCTAACGCTGCTGCCTCCACACCTGCGAGCAGCCGCGTTCGTCAAGCGTTAGCCAAGGACCCAGAGGTGCAGTCGAATCGCCGTGCCTCGCTGGGTGCGATCGGTACGAGCCGTAGCCAGCCGAACCTCAACGCTGCTACCCCCACGCCTGCGAACAGCCGCGTTCGTACCCCTGCAGCTCCTAGCACGCCGTCGACTCCAGCAACGCCAGCGGGAAGCAGCTCGACTCGTCCTGCGCCTATGCGACGTATCAACTCGCTATCGACCCCAAAGTCGACCCCAGCATCAGCGGCGGCGTCTCCGTCTCGGACGGGATCATCTCTGCGTCCGCCGTCGTCGCTCGAACAGTCTGCATCTCGGTCCTCGACGACTCTGCGCACGCCGTCGACGTTGGAGCAGCGGCGTGGAGTTGCGACGTCCCGTGCTTCCCCGTCGACTTCTCGGTCCGCGCCATCGGCGACACGAACGCGTCCGACGGGCACGGCCCCGTCCTCTGCGACACGCACCGAGAAGAGTCGGCGATCGCCCTCGACGTTTACTGGAGCATAGATGCCCTCACCCAACAACTCCAATCCCTCATGACGAGGAGACTGTATCCGTCTTCCAGCGTGTTCGATCTCGCTGTCTCCACTTCGCAGAACATATATACTGGCAGGCAGCGAGACCACCTTGAGCAGGAAGCGGGAGAGCAGACGCTTGTGAGCGTGGTGCTTTTGTATCCCTCCCACTCTCAAAGCAAGCTGCTTTTTTATTCTTTTCCCCCTTTCATCCACCGTGGATTATGTTCGATAAAGTATTTGGCCTTTCCGTGCGTGAGTACTACATAGTTTTGTCGTGTCACTGCAATGGTGGGCGTCGGGACCGTTTGGGTGGCCCCGCTACGCAGCGTTATTCCTTTGGACGACGTGTCCAGCCTACGCCTTCGCTGATGTGGTGACGTCAGTCTCGATCGTGCTATGAAGGAATTCGTTTTCACCGTTTGCCGTGTCATGGATGGTGACTGACGCAGAAACAAAAGAGTATTTAATCACGTGAAAGACGCGAGACCTTGAGTCAGCGGGCTGCGGGGCGTCTTCGTCGCTTACTTGAGTACTCGTAGTTCGCTTGGCCTCATCGCCGTCAGGGATCTTGCGCAAATGACATGAATGCTGCAGGCCAGGAGGTACACGAGTGGGTCTGTCATGGTGAGGCACGTTTGTGTCTCTTTCGTCGCCACTGCCGTCCCGACCGAACCGTCGCTGCCTTGAGTGCTTCACAAAACCGCCAACACGAGTCCCTCCGCCCCGCCTCATACTCCATCGCCACCGTGAAACCTCGTGCTTCGTCATGGGCCGTGTCCAGCTCGATCATGGCATCAAACGCAGTCGCCCCAGTGTCGACGTCAGAAGCTCGAAGACTGAAGTACAGACCTTGTTCTTGGTCTTCGTTTTCCGCGGCTATCGGACTGAGATCGATCTGCCAATCCTTCTCCGTTTGCACGTACTCGTTGACGCGCTCGACCACTTCCTCAAGCGACCGGCATCCGTAGTCCACTGTACAACGAGAAGAGACCCAATCAGGTTGTCACGGAAGCGTACTCCAACTGCACGGTAGGGCATGCCAGCGCACCGTCAGTAGACCACTTGGGGACGTCGAACTCCACACGTTGCTGTCGCTGCGATTCCTTCCGCTTCCCCAACACCTTTGCCTACGTACCGCCGTGCAATGGTAGGAATGTGAGAGATAACTCGCCTCAAAGAGCCACGAGAGGAAACATCTCCCCACCTGGTCCCGGAGCGATACCGTCGCCGCAAACGACCACGCGATGCCCCAGCGCTTGGTGCGGCCCTGGCAAAACTCAATGGACGCGACATTCCCCACACCGGACTCCCGCAACAGCGCCAGCACTTTGCGGAGGCTTGACTTGCGACCAATCATGGACGTGTACACCAAGATGCGATCGCGCAGCTCCAGACTATCGGCGATCATGCGGCCGATAAAGGCCACTTCGCCACCAGGGTAGACCATCTCGCTCGCGCTGCCCGTACACGCACTGTCGGGGTTCGTGTCGGCTTCACTCACGTCTCCAAAGAATGGCGGGTTACACATAGAGAAGTGGATCTGCTCGTTGTGGAAATGAGCAGGCGCATTGCGAAGAGGCTCGAGCAGCAAGTGCGAGGTCGCGACGCGCTGCACGTGGATCTGGTGGGCGAGAGAGTTGCGCGCCACGTTCTGGACCGCCGAGTCGAACGAGACCTTGTCGATCTCGGACGCGAGAAAGGACCAGCCGTTCGTCTTGGCGCCCAGCAGCGCGTAGATGCAGCTCGCGCCGGTGCCAATGTCGATGCCTCGAATGGTCGAAGTGGGGGTCGAGGCGAACGACTCGAGGCCGCTGGCGAGGAGCAGGTCTTCGATCCAGTGGATATAGTTGAGCCGATTCGGTAGCTGCACGAGGCATGGCCCGTCTCATGGTTAGTAGTCTCTTTCTTGCATGGGGGATTGCATGTAGTCTCACAGGTGGACAGAGGCGATCAATGGGCATGGACCAGTGGAGCCCAAAGTCATGCTGGAGCAGGGTCTTTGTGAGTTCTCTGGCGAAGAGTGAGGAGCTACAGATCAGCAACCATCTTGAACGGACTCAAGAAACCCAATTCTAGTGGTACCTGCTTGCGTACGGATCGTCAAAGGCCAGTGACGCCGTCTTCTTCTCGTGGTCGACCTTGCGGAGACTGCATTCACAGCGGTGTCAGCTTCTCTCCACAGACGCACAGCGCCACCATAACGCACTACGGCAGGAACGAAGGGTACTGCTGGCCCAGCGCGTAAAAGTCGGGCGCATTGTCTCGGTACCGGTTCCGCACGTGGAGGCGGTCGCCCAGGTGCGGCGTCGGCCGCCGTCGCTCACCACGCATGGCCAGAATGGAGGTTGGCGTGGACTGACCTCTGTTGAATGATGGCAATACCTGTGGTATACGATAGCGACGCCCCTACTATTATTTTTCTCGTCAGACCTCGCTCCACACCATACAACACCGCAAGAAAGTACAGGTCTACGCGCACTCCATGGTCCACCAAGGATAGCCCACGCGACGGTTGGTCGAAGTGGACCAGGCAAGTTGATGCTGCTCCTCGTGACGTCTGCGTGGCGATTGCAGAAACGTTTGCCGCGATTGTCCCAATCGTCTTTGGCGTGGGCCAACGAAACGCACAAAGTACTCCGATGTGTGATGTACACTACGCGATTTACGAAGCGGCCACTGGCTTGAGTTCGACGCTGCTCGAGAGCAAATGCTTGCGAGGCGTGGCGCATATGTAGGTCAGTGATGTGACCGCGACGGTGGTGGATACTGTCCCTTTACGGCACCCGATACCATCTCCAGAGGAATCAGTGGAATCACCTAGTGATTGAATCTCATCACACAGTGAATGCAACCACCGCTGACCATTGCTGTTGGCGTTTGTCTTGCAGCTGACCTCGTCGAGTCCAAATGGCTACACTTCCCACGACCGTAATCATGCGCGCAATCAAAGATTGGGCGACCATCACTCTGGAGGTCACTTGAAGATATGGATTTTCTATGGACTGCTGTAGACGGGTACGCGTCACCGCAATAGCGGCGGTGGCTTAGTCGGCGTCGCAAGCGTTGAGATGACGGTTTGGTAGGACGCGCTGCTGCTGAGATCGCTGCTTGTCGGGGATTTGTCCAGCCCAAGTTGCTGCACCGACGCCTTCAGCTTTTGCTGCTGAAGCGTGTGCTGAAAGCCGCGTTCATACTGCCTACATCCATACAGACAGCAATGAGTGAGCCTACCCCAGTCCATAGACACACACGACCGAAATGCACGCACTCGAGTGAGCGCCGAACGCGGTCCTCGGTGCTCGGCAGCAAGTGATTCACGGCCGGCGACCGCGACGTGAACGCCCCCCTCAACGACACTCGAGGGCTCAGTCGGCTGCCTCCACCGTGGCCACGCCGTCGCGGCTTCTGCGGCACGAGCCCTGATGCTCCGCACTCTTTTAAATAGTCGAGTCCCATGCCGACGCGCGGACTCACGAGCGCGTCCAGTTGCCGTGGACGATTGTTCGATTCTTCTTCCCGCGTCGCACGGATGCGGTCGCGGATCGACTGCGAGATCTCGATATTTCTAATCGCGCGGACTTTAGCGGCGTCCAACTCGGCCACGATCTTGCCCACGGGCAGCGACGCCGGAAAGAAGCAGCACCGCGTCGTCGGCACGGTGGGGAGCACGAACGGCGAGCCGTCCCCACGCACAGTGCTGCCGGCGTCCCCCTTTGTGGAGGCACTCGTGGCCGACAGGTTCTGGATCTTTTTCGTGGCCGTATTGGCGCCTGATGCCGCCTCGTTCGCCGCGATCAGTGCAGCCGCTGCTGCCACGGCCTGCTCGCGCTGGGTTTTGCTGTCTGAGTGGCGCTGGATCGTCCCGCTGAACTGTGCACCGCGGAAGAGAAAGCCCAGTTCGTTCTCAATCGCCCGCCAGTGGTCCTGGGCCACGACGCCGAGCTTGACGACAGCACACACGAAATAGTAGACGCACTCGAAGAACCGCTCGTCCTGCTTGTGGTTTTCAAAGTTGCTGCAGTGGAGCACGAGCCGCGCGTACGACTCGGCGAGTTGCGTGGCACACGCGCGGTGGGACGCAATGGCGTCTTCCCGCAGACGTTGCTGCTGCTGCTGCTGCTGCTGGCTCGGTTCTTCTCCCCGTGGTCTCTCCTGGTTGTGCTGCTGCAATGGCGAGCCATGTGTGTCGGTGTCGCCACTACTATGATGAGTGTGGTCTCGTTCAATGGTCTGGAGGTGGACGTACGCCAGTGCGTACCCGACCGCGGCCCGCGTGAACTGGTACATGACGTCGGTCTCGTGGAAGTGGAGAAAGAGGAGGGGCAGCCGCAGCCGGCCGCTGCGAGAAGACTGCTGCATTTCATTGTAGACGTCGTCCATGCGTTTGCGAATGTCGCTTGTCGGCGTGCGCACGTGGGTGCCGGCCATGGACACACTGCGGACCCACACAGACAGACCGCAAGTGAGACCGTAGGCGTTATGATCAGGCGTTATGATCAGTACTACACTAGCAACGTCGTTCCGTACTGTGAGAGACGCCTGCGCGCGTCGTCTTCGTTGCGGTGCATGGTCCTTGGCGACACTTCTTCCCCCTCTGATTTGGCGTCGACAGCTTCTTCAAGGGAACCTGTCTATGAATACCCAAAGCCAGCAATACACAATATCCACGTGCCATTTCCTCCCCTTTATCTCTCTCGCCTACGCCGCGTGGCCAGGCTCAACACTCAAAACTCAAATCTTCCACTCGTTGCCCTCCGCGAGCTCGTCTTCCGGCGTGATGAACGGCGCGTGGATCGACTTGATCATGACTTCGCCGCAGAAAATACACTCGGACGCAATGATCTCGTCGAGCTTTTGCTGGACCATCTCGCGCTCCTGGGCCAAACTCTGCTTGGCCGCGTCCGAGGCGCTCGTGGTCTTGTCGTCCTTGGCGTTCATGGCCTCTTTTTCGCTCGACGTGAGGTTCAAAAACGGCAGCGCCATGGCAAACGAGTTTTGGAAAAACTTGGTGCTCGTCGGGATCTCAGTCGAGAGCTCTTGGAGCTTTTGCACGAGCTGCTTGACTGTTTGCCGCTGGAAACTGTTAAGGTGCTTCATCATTTCGAGCCGCAGCGCCGTCGCGTGGAACGCATGCGTGCACGGGAACACGTAAAACTCCTTGCCCAGCAAGTTCTGGCCCGTCAGATCGCAGCGCTGGTTGCCCGAGACAATGGCGCAGCGCTTGCGCAAACGCTGCATGTCGGCGCGGATGAGCTCGGCCGACTGCGTGTAGTCCTGCATCTCTTCCTTGAGCTGCTCGATGCGGTCGTTGTAGACCTCGAGGGACTCGCAAATTTCCTTTTTAAAGTCGTTGATCTGGACGAAATCCGGGAAAAACGGCAAGATATCTTCAATCTGGAGCTGCCCGCTCTCCTTGAGAATGGCCATCGCCTCTTTGATTTCGCCACCAGCGTCGATCGTGTGTTTGGCAATGAGCGTCCAGAGTTTCTTGCGCGTCTCGTCGTCCTCGGGCATCGTGGCCATTTCCTTGGCGATCTTGACATCGACCTGCAGCGCCTTTTCGACCGCGTCCTGGTAGAGCCCCATGGCCGAGTAAATGTAGATACACGCGCGGTTCTTCTCGTGCTGCGTACACAGCCGCAGCGCAAACGCAATGTCAAAGAGCAGCTTGCCGCCGTACTTTTTCCGCATGAAATTGATGAGCAGGCGCTCGTCCGGGTGCTTGACAAGCAAAAAGAGAATGTAATTGTGGATCGTCTGGTCGCGGTTGCCCTGCTTGATGGCAAACTTGAGAAAGCGGATCGCGAGTTCCAAGACGGTGCGGCTCTTTTGGCTGTTGGTCGTCTGGTGCACGTGGCGCACAATGGACGGAATGAGCCGCGTCGGGTTGAGCGTCTCGGCTTCCTTCCACGCCTCATAGACTTCTTTCGGCTTGTGGATAATGAGCTCGGGCGAGTACTTGTAGTAGAGCTCTTCGACCTTGGCTGTCGGCTTGTCACGGAGCAGCTCAATGGCCGCGCCATAGTCGCCGCGGTGCACGTGGTAGGTCACGACCTTTTCATAGTCTTCAATGAGCTCGGCGTAGAACTTGAGCTCGTCGGTGCGGCCGTGGCTCGCAATCAAGTTGAACGTCGTGGCTGGATCCAAATGGTTCTTCTGGTCTTGCAAAAACTCTTTAAACTTGACGAGCAAGTTGGCGTGGGCGTCCACGTCCTGGGCGGCGCCCTTGAGCACGTTAAACTTGTCGAGAAACAGCTCGACAATCCACGAGCACAGCACCGTCTTCTGGGTCTTTTCGTCACTGCCGAGTGACTTGAGCTTTTGCAACAAAAAGAGACGAAGCGAATCGCGCGTCTCCTTTTCGAGAAACTTGAGCGCGACTTCTTCAAAAGACCGATTCGTTTTCGCATACAGAGACGCGGCGCGGTCATACTCTTCCCTCTCAAATAGCTTGTCGGCCTGCGCCGTGAGCACGTGCTGCCGTTCCCAGCCATTGCGGCACACTGACAGCGCGTGGTCAAAGTCACGCTCGTCGGCATTCGGGTTGAGCATGGCCTTCTGCAGAAAGAGCTGCCACACATTGCGGTCTTCGTCGGCGATCACGACTTCGAGGATGCGGCGGTCCGAGTGGACCCAGACAGTGTTAAAGGTCGGATCGTGCGTGATGCCCTTGACCTTGCCGACCCGCGAGTCGAATTGCTCCTCCAATACAATCACATTGTTGAGCTTCGAGATGACTTGCAGGTACCGAGGAAAGAGCAGGATGACGTGGTACTGCGTGACGGCGAGCGAGATGGGCGGTGTCCACGTGCGTGCGTTGGCCTCGGTCTTGCCCGGGTACGAGATGAGATCGCAGCCCTTGGCCACGTTATCCACTGACGACGAATTGCGGAACGATAGGTCCCCATAGAACACGCCTTCGCCCGTGAGGATGCCAAAGCACGACGCACGCTCGCGTTCTTGCTTGGCATAGAACTGGAGATCGGCGTTCGGGATCTCGCCGGGCAGTTCCTGGAAGCGGAGCCGGTCGGGACTCGTGTAGGGCGCAAACAACGCCTCGAAATCATTGCCGCCAATGAACTGAAACATGCGCGTCGGTCGTTTCCCGGCGCCCGAGGTCGTGAGCATGACGTAGTATTTGGGCTCGCCCGACGATAGCGTCCAGTGGTCAAACTCCATGCCGGCGATCGCGCCTTGGTTTGAGATCTGAAACACCTTCTTGAACGATCGCTCGCGCCCGTCAAACTCGGCTTCGTACACGGCGCCCGAGTCCGTGCCAATCAAGATCGCGCCCGTGGACGCTGGTGAGCCTTCCTGGCGGTCCCACGCGATGCACGAAAACTTCATGCTCTGGGCCTTCATGATCTTCTTGGGCCGGTTCGTCGACTTGTGGAGGTAGAAATTCGAGCCATTGTCCATGGAAATGATCAAGTGGGCACCGCTCGGATCGATAAACACGTTCGACATGGCCACGCGCGGCTCAATCATGATCTCTTCGATCTGGCCGACCGAGTCGGTCGCATCCACGGTGCACCGCAGCAGCATGCCTTCCAGCGAGCCAAGCGCCATGATGCCGTTGCCAACGCTCAGGCAGCTCAATGTGAACCCTTTACGGCGCGAGACCTTGAAGCCGTGCTCGCGCAGCTCAAACATGGGCTGCTCGTCGGCTTTCATCTTGGCGCGGTGGTCGCCTCCGCTTTCAAAGTCAAAGTCCTCGCCGCTCGCGCCGTAGGTGCCGCGGTTGTTCGCGGCGCCGTCCGAGGGACCGTACGGAGACTCGTAGACGTCGCCGCCGTAGCCATGGTTGCCGCCGTGGGAGCTCTCCTCCTTGTTCCAGTCGGCAAAGAGATCCGCCGACATGTTAGTGAGCTCTTCGAGTTTTCGGCCTTGCCCCCTTGAGAAACAGAGGAGAATCCTGGCACTGAAACACGGGACAGTGTCCCGTATACAACACTGCGTAAACTACTCAGGTAACCCAAATAATTTACTCAAAGTTACGTTTATGTCCCGTATAAGGAATCCAAATTGGGGACTCATCCGTGTTGAAGGCTTCGTAGGGGACAGATATGTAACCCATCAGCGTAACCCATAGCTAATCTCTCATTGACCAAAGGAACAATGGATGCCGAGGCCGAGCGCGTGTATGCGGGTGCGCGCCTTTTGCTGCAGCGCTGCAAGGACAAGTACGGCGTGCACGCGTTGCCCGACGAGATCTTCCAGATCCAGGATGTGCTCGAGTGCATTGAGAAGAACGCCGACCGAATTGCGCACATGATGAAGGACCCGCGCCGCAAGCGCACGGGAGAGTCCTGGGACGACATTAAAGGACTGCTGGCCGAGCAGGATCGGTACTTCAAAGAGGTGGGATGTCTGCATTTTTCTATCGACGGTATCAGGTGAAGCGAGTATTCATCGCGACGGCTCTTCTTGTTCAGGTCACTGAGCTCTTCCGGCACTTGAGCACCAAGAAAGTCTCGATCACCGTAAGTGCGAATGGTGCACCATAACGGTCGACGCCGAGGCCGCGAAGCATTTTGACTACACGAAATCTTTGCCAGAGATGCGCCTCAGTTGCACACATACGCAGCGTCGGCATTATTGCACCACAAGATATTTATCCACCTCCCCACCACTACTTTAATCCCACTTCCACTTTTCACCAGCGCTGTTTGCGTTACAGCGTTACATGAAGAAGCTCTTCTCTCCTGTCCCTTTTGTAGCCCTCCATCCGGACCGGAGAGGTCCACGCCAGGCTGCTTTGCTTGCTGGATGGCCGGCAGATTCGCAACTGACGGCCTGCGAGCGTACGCCGTGGGTGCACCCACTGCACACGAGGAACAATCTGCTGGTGGAGGGATCCGCCGGCCGCCTTGCTTTGCAATGTGCGAGCGTACGGCGCCGCCCCTACTCAGCCACGATCTGTTTTTCCGTTGCCAATTCCATTCTGCGTACGCTCGCACATTGCAGCTCAGTCATCCGCAAGAGGCGTAATTACCTTTTTGATCCGCCTTTTTTACGAAGGTTCAACCGAAGTGTATCTCCACTGTGGAGATACAACTTGTGTATCAACATGAGCATTGACTTGGCCATCCGCACACAACTCAATTCGCCACCAACCGCCCCACACGTCACCAACCATCATGGGCAAGCAGCATCTCGCACGCGGTGTGGGCCGCATGGCCGACATCGTCATGTCACGCGGCCAAGGCTCGTGGATCTGGACGGCCGACAACCGCAAGCTGCTGGATTTTACGAGCGGCATCGCCGTGACCAACCTTGGCCACTGCCACCCGCGCGTCGTGGAGGCCGCGCAGAAGCAGGTTGCGACACTCGTCCACGCCCAGGTTAACATTGGCTACCACGCGCCCATGCTCGAGCTCACGGACCGCTTGCTGCCGATCATGCCCAAGGGCCTGGACTCGCTCTTCTTTGCGACGTCGGGCTCCGAGGCCGTCGAGAACGCCGTCAAACTCGCGCGCCACGCCACGGGTAAGCAGAACATCATGGTCATGCAGGGCGGCTACCACGGCCGCACGTTTGGCGCCATGGCGCTCACGACCAGCAAGACTGTGTACAGCGCTGGCTTTGGTCCGCTCATGAGTGGGGTCAAGGTCGTGCCGTTTCCCTACAGTCTCCACGGCCCCATCTACGACGACGAGCAGATGAGCCAGTGGTGCCTCGATCAGGTCAAGCTCGCGCTCAAGCAGCAGTCGGCGCCGTCGGACACGGCCGCGATTCTGCTCGAACCCGTGCTGGGCGAGGGCGGCTACGTCGTGCCGCCCAAGAGCTTCCTTCAGGGACTGCGCCGCATCTGTGACGAGCACGACATTTTGCTCATCGCTGACGAAGTGCAGAGCGGCTTTGGTCGTACGGGCGAGTACTTTGCGATTGACGGCCACTTTGGGGTTGTGCCCGACATTCTCGTCATGGCCAAGGGAATCGCCAATGGCTTCCCCATCAGTGGACTCGCGAGCCGGAAGGAACTGACCGACCGCCAGCCGCCTGGCTCCATGGGAGGCACCTACGCCGGCAACGCTGTCGCCTGTGCTGCTGCGATTGCGACCCACGTACGCCCCCCAGTCTTGGTCTCTTTGTGCATACTTTCGCTGAGGCTGACATGATCTCGTTTGGCGGGTACAGGACGTCATGAAGGACGAGAACATCTTGGAAAACACGCGGGCGCGCGGTGCTCAGGTGCGTTACTGTGGACTCTACCCACAACCTCTAACATTGTCGTCGCTGAGAATTGTTGTTGCGATTTGTAGTTTACGGCTGGTCTCGAGAGCCTCAAGGCCTCGGGTCGCTACCCGATCCAGGACGTGCGCGGCCTCGGGCTCATGATCGCGATGGAGTTTGACTTGGAACAGGCGGGAGAAGGAATCGCATCGCGCATCGCGCAGGCATGTCTGGCCAACGGCATGATGGTGCTCACGACTAGTGTGTACGAGACGCTTCGGTTCATGCCGCCGCTCAACATTTCCCAAGAGGAGACGGCGCTTGGGCTTGAGCTGCTCGAGCGCGCGTTGGAGGACGTTTTCCACCCAAAGCAGTAAGACGGAGTATGCTTGAGATAGAAAGTCATACACTACCACGTCGCAGATGGCTACACCTCACTTAATTGGCTGATAAGATATCAAGCCGTTATGTTCCGTAGTAAATTGTGCCCCATCCCTTCTGTGTCCTAAATAATGCCCCACTCTCTTGTTTCCCTTTCTCTCGCTGACGTGAGTGTACCCACGAGAGCACAAAAGGAAACAAAGCAAACATCTCGACGAGCCCGCGCAGTGCCCGCTCTCTTCATCTCGATCTTCTGCGATGAGCGCGCTCATGGACCAACTCCTCTATGCCGGAGACGATTCCGGAGATGAGGACGAACTCAACGGTGCGTTTCTGGGCTCGCAGGCTCTCTAGAGGCGACGCTGCCAAGGGAAATCTCAATGCTTCTCGTCCGACGATAGCGAGGCCCACGAGTTCGTTCAGCGCACGACTGCCCTCAACGAGCGCGCTCGCCCTGGCCGCGCATCCGCCTGGTGTGCTGGAACCTCCCGCAGGTGTCGTGGCGTCAGCATTGTCGGCCATGGGCGCCCCATCGGTCTCGGCGCCTGTCGCGTCCATGGTGTTGGCGTCGGCAACGACTGCGCCTCCGCGTCCAATCGCTGCCAGTGCAGGACCGGCCAGACTCCCAGACTCAGGCGATGAACTGTTCCCGCAAACGTTTGCGATGCTCAAGCAAATGCTGCCGCCCGAACAGTACGCGGCGATCTACTCAGACGCGCGCAACGGTAACAACGTACGTACAAACCCCCTTTCTAGAATACGGCGGACGGAAAAGGAATTGAACACTCTCCATGTGTATAGAATGATGCCAAATCGATCGCTGACATTATCAAGCGCACCACGGGCGGTGCGATCGTTGCGAGTGTGACCCAGCGCATTAATCTCGCACGCTATCAGTTAGCCGGCGTTCAGTCGGGTACGCCAGCCCCTCAATCGAGCGCTGCTGTTGGTGCTAGATCCATACCACTGGCTCGTGCGCTCACAACGAACCCACTTTCTCCCGCCGTCTCACAACCACCGACTGTGGCACTCTCATCACGAGGAGTGCCGGTAGCGGCGTTTAAGACGTCGGTCGCTGTGAATAGGCCGCCCTCGACTACTGTACAGTCCGAGCCATTTCCATCGTTCGCACCATCGTTGCTCGTGCCATCAACATTAGACGCAGCTCCTGCAGCCAAAGGTACTGTCTCGTCGGCGATCAGCGAGCAGGACAGAATCCAGTTTGCGAGAAATCTTGTGTTCCACACGTCGTCGTGTACGCTGCCGCCGGGCAACTGCCGCTTCAAGTGCTGCGGTGACTTGCGACACAAGATCAAGCACAGCGTGTCGTGCAACACGCAGAGCTGTTTGACCTGCATTCAGTTCCGCGCGTTCGTCGAGTACCACGCAAGAGCATGCTTCGTGCTCGTGGGTGAGCACTGCAAGATCCCATTTTGCGATGAAATTCGGTGTAATAAAGTGACAGCGGTGCCGGCGGCGACGGCTGCGACAGCTGCCTCTGCCCTTGCGACGACCACAACCTTGTCAAGTGCCATGAGCGACAACGATGAAGACAACATGCCGCTCGCATCCGCCGCAAAAAAGAACATCACGGCTAGGTCGTCCACGTCGTTGCCCGTGCTATCTCCAAGAAATTTGTCGGCCGCGCCGTCCAAGGACGCATCAACCGTCCAACCAACCGAAGCCTCGGCACGGGCGCCCAACGCGTCAGGTTTGTCCAGTACGAGCTCGCCAGCGGCGGTATCTGCTGCTGCAGCCGCTAGACTACAGGCGCAAGAATACGGGAGCTTGCTGCAGATTATCTTGCACGTTCAGAAATGCACAACGTCAACGTGTGCGGTTGGCAAGATCTGTGACGAAACCAGGAAGCTGCTGCGCCAAGCGAACGCGCCGGACGCGCCCGTGCGTGCACAGACCCTTGAAAAAGTGTATCGCCACCACAAGGTCTGCCTCACCAGGAACAACACACATAACTGTCCCATCTGCAAGATCGGCTTGATGCCGATCATTACCATGAACGGGCATTCTACTACAGCACGAGCGACAAGCAGTTCCCAATTTACAACCACGGCAACAACAGCATCGGTGGCGGCCGCCTCTGCTGGTTATTCCTTGACGGTTGCCATCGGGAGCTCGATCCCCAGCACATTGAAGCGTACCAATAGCTCAATGACGTCGCCTCGCTCGCCATCCAAGAAACTACGCATGACGACCAAGACCGACGGCAAGGCGTTCAGTGGGACAGCGACTTTGTCGGGAGCAAGTGCTGCGGCCGCAGCAGACCAACATTCGTCGGATCTCTCGTCGACGAACCGGAATGACTTGCGCAAGGAAGAAGACGTGCTGACCCACACGGGTATCGATCTGAATACCGAACGACGCGCCATGATGATGGACCGATTT
>JAADVZ010001019.1:0-10641 GCA_023335925.1 Pythium phragmitis | reverse complement strand
ACGCTCCAAATAAGATTGAAACGATCGCCGAAAGTCCACGCACTTCTACGAGTGCCACGTATGGTCTCTATTGGAAGTTCTGCTCAGTCTCGAATCCACTCACTAGACAGCAATGCAGCGTCTCGAAAAGCCCCCGGTCGCCGACGACGTGCGTGCTGCCGTCATCGACCACGTCGAGAAATACGTACGCTCGCTTCTCCAGCCCGACATGGAGACACTCAGGCAGTGCTTCCACAACGACGGTGGCACCATCTTCGGTGTCATGGGCAACACTCTCGCCGGTGGACCGATCCAGGCTCTCTACGACATCATGGACCGTGACGGCGGCTTCCCGACACTCGAGTCAACTGTTCGGATCCTTGCGATCACGCCCACGACGGCGGTCGTACAGGTGCTGCTCTTCCAGGAAGCGCCTCGGTACGAAGTAACTGACTCGCTCTCGCTCGTCCGGCTTCCGAGTGGTGACTGGACCATCGTCAACAAGGTCTTTGAGATGTACCAGTACTTCAAGTGATGAGGTGAGTGGGCGATGTTGTGGTCGCTGAAAGAACAAAGAACCACGTAGTCGACGTCGCATCGAAGATTCGGGCCAAATCTGATGGATGCTCGGATGGGTACCTTTTCAAGACAAACAAGAAATAAACAAGTGTGCCCACACTCATCTTACGAAGTCTCGTAGACGTTTTCTACCGGGGGTCAGCCAGACTCCCAAGGAAGTGCTCTGGGGTCGCACCCCCAGACGGTCTGGGTCAGAGTGCTCCGATGTTTCTAATGTTCACGGATCGTACAGTAATAGGTTTGCGGTACACAGCCTCGGCTAGAAGCCTTTCGCCGGAAGTTCTGGCGAAAGTCCAAGCCCATGCTTATGTTTGTAGCTTACCGTCATGACTGCTTAGCAAAGAGAGGACCATAAATCTACAGAGATAACAAGTAAAACTATGCCCTTCAGAGTTGCGTCATGCAGGATGATTCGGTGGTCGCACCCTGCTTTATATCGTAGTCTAATCAGCGGGCTTAGATCGAGAACTCCTACAATAGAGCAACAATATTTCCACGAGAGTCCGTATTGATACCAGTGTGGGCAGCCACCGGGTCGGTGGCTGGCTCTGAACGCTCTTCAGACCAACGATAAGAACATTCGACAAAACATGGGTGAGAGAGATCGTGGATGAGCGATCGTGATTCACGGGACACCATGCTCGCAATGCCCAGTGAGACTGTGTGACAAGGTGCTTTGCGAGAAAAGGTCGTGGTGGCCTTTGGCCGAGCTAATTGCGATACTATGACAATACATTCTTCAATCCCATCGAGGAAAGCGGCAAATCTCGCCAAGTAGTCGATACTGGCTTGCCGAGTCTTTAGACACAGGCCCTCCTTCCGGAAGGATCACAAGGTCATCGCCACCATCTATAATCCTGCTGCATCCGAACTATCCGGACTGATTTGAGGTGTGTCCGTGACATGACAAGAGTGCTGTGGTGGTAGTGTCGTAAATACACTGGAAGCTGTACCCCAGCTCCAGCTGACAGGTCGTTTCCACCATGCAGTCTTCGTTCATGGTGAGCACCAGACCGGCTGGGATCACGGAAGGGTACCCAAGTGGACAGTCTCATCAGTCGAGCTAACCGTTTTGACAGGGTATGCATTTTTACATATATTTGACATACAAAATATAGTACCATTTGTCGATGGACCTGATTGCACGTCCACCGATATAAAGTATCCAAGTCTGCGGATGGCCACATCGAACAATCCCGCGGCCGTTTCACCGACTCTCCTCCTCTCTTCGGCGTCAACAAGAGGAAATGAGCCCACCCATGTTCTGACGTGGATGGAAAAGTTGATTGGGTCGGCGAGCTCCTTCCCTGGGCTCATTCATCGAAACGTCGTCTGTGCCCCAGTCATGGCCGCGTCGCGTCTCCGTCTCCAGCGGCTTCAACTTGCCATCGTCGCGGCGTTCGCCGTGGCGCTGTGCGTGGCCTCCGCCACAGCAGCAGCCTCAGCGGCGCGTACTTTACCAATCATCTTCTTCCACGGCGTCACGTCCAACGCCAAGGCCGGCACGAACCTGCGCTTGAACCTCGAGACGCCCACGCGTCCGTTTGTCGCTCTCAACTTTTGCGAGGACACGTGCTCCGTGCGCGATCTGCCCACACAAGTCGACCTCGCGATCGCGCAGATCCGCTCCACGGTGGCCAACGACTCGCGATTCGACGACGGCTACGTCGTGATTGCCCACTCGCAGGGCGGTATTCTCGCGCGCGCCGTGCTCGAAGAGATGGATGACCACAAGGCCCACACGTTCATTTCGCTCGCGGGTGCCCAAAATGGCAACTTCTATGGGCCGCAGCCCACGGACGCTGTGCCTACGCAAGTGTTTCTCCAGCGGCTCGGCCCCAAGGTACTGCCCAAGACGCTGTTCAACTTTGCCAACTACACGGCCGAACAGGTTGCAAACGGTGCGCTTCAGGTCGATTTCCTCAAGCTCGTGAACGCACAGCCGGCGCTGCAGCAGCAACTCTCGATGGCCAATCTGCTGCGGTCCCCTGTTGAGACCGACTGGGAGCGGGTCAATAAGTTTATGCCCACGGTCAACAACATGGGCCCGCAAGTCGATGAGGCCGACGCCGCGCGCCGAAAGGAGAACTTTCTCAGGCTTGAGGCGGCCCACTTTTTTGCGTCCCCTGCGGACGACGTGATCTCGCCCTGGCAAACGTCCATCCTGGGCAAGTACAAGGACGTCTCGAGCATGAAGGAGCTCGCCAAGAAGTTTAAGACGCTCACCGTGGTGCCCATGACCAAGACACACGAGTACTCGGCCGACACATACGGGCTCAAGACGCTCGACAAGCGAGGCGGGCTTTTCCTGCACACGGTCGACGGCGTCGGCCACAGCTGCTGGGTCGCCGACTCGACGCCGACGGGGGCGACGCAAGTGTGTAAGTTCCAGCCGATTTTCGACGAGCATCTCGCGCCGCTGATTGGTGCGACCAAGGTTGCTGCTTCGGATTCCCCGCGGCAGTCGGTTCCGTTCCAGTACGAGCCTAGCGCAGCTCGTGCGCAGTCTTGGGATGACAGTGAAGAGTGATTTTGTGTCGATAGACTTAATTGAATTAATGCACTTAACCCCATGTAATTCCGCACTACAGTACACTATACTGTGGGCCACTGTGAGCCTGAACATCGACTCGCACTTGAGCATGCAAGGTGGTGATGGAATCAGACACCAATGGCACTTGCACCCATTACCGTACGGGGGCAACGGATTTCGCCGACGCCCACGGTTCTCACAGGACCACACCCACTCCAACACATAACTACCAGAAGGCTCCCGAGTAGAAGCCATTGGGATGGAGAGTTCTCGCGTAACTGTCGTACGAGTAGTAGCCCACGTACAACTTGCACTCGCGGCGGGCCGCCAAGACTTGCGTAGGTAGCGTCAAGGTCAACCGCTCGCAGGTGGCTTTGTCTGGGCACACGGCAATGTAGATCGGTGGTTTAGCTTGTGCAGATCCTTTGGGATCGGGGTCTATGGGGACCACTGCGTTCTCGACCATAACAGCACCAGCAGTATCCGTCGTCTCGGATCCGTCCGCCGCCATTTCTTGATAGAAGTCGGAGATTCCTGGCGGTGAAGGCACCACCTCCTTGAGGATCTCGTTCAGATTCTTCAGGTCCCGGCCGTCAATAGAAAGCTCCGCCGCAAGCGTGGTCCGGAGATACGCGACCCGGCACTTCTCGACCATGGCCGTGCTTTGGTTGGGCGTCGTGGCCACTGGTTCCAGTTTGGAAATGCTGTGAATGGTGGGGAAATCCCAGTCGGTCGGATACCAATACGTCATCTCCTTTGTATCTTGCCACCCGGTCAACGCATCGCCGGATGTGTTTGCTCTCCCAGAGCACTGTGACAGCCCCCTGAGCAAAGTCAACGGCAGGAAGCGGCCGTGGTAACGAGATGCTTTGGTGGATGATACGGCAGGCGTGTACTCGGCTACGAACAGCGTGAGCTGATAGGTAGCTGCAATACGGTGTGTGTAGATCTCAAACACAACGCTAGCGAGCGACGCGTAGTCAGCGCGTCGCGCCCGCTCAAATACCCGATCGCAGGCTCAGATTCAGTAGCGACACCGCATACTCCGAGTCCATGACTTGCTCCCAGTACTTTATGAAAAGAAACCGGGTGGCGGGCTCTTTACCGTCCTCCACTTCGTCCGTTAGAAACGTGTGCTGAATACGGTTGGCTTGATCGTTGGTAGCAAAACACGAATGGTCCAGCCCGAAGTACTTTCGCCGGATCCGTGACGCTATGAACCGCGGCAGAGATTGCGTCTCTAATGTTCTGCAGCGTGGGGGCTACAAAGTCGCCCACGCTTCCGCCCGAGTAGTAGAACCGATTCTCCATCTCATCGTCGTCGAAATGGAACACTGCCCTTCCTAAGGCGAAGAGGTCCTTTTGACGCCAGCTCGGAAACAGACACATGTACGCGTGTTCACGGACCTGCGACTTGAGATCCACTCCTTGCGACGTCGTCAAAACGGCGAACCCCATCAAATTCTCAGGCACGTGCTTGTAGACGAATCTATCCAACCACAAGTCAACCGTCGGACGCTTCAATTGTCGAGCTGCGTTACGAGGCCCTCGCAATAACGTGTAAAGATTGTCGGCCCACGCGCCGCTGCAGTTTGGGAGCGAGAAATACACGACGCGGCCTCGCTCCCATCCGAGGTACAGCAATGCGTTTTCCGAGCCCATTTTGCAACAGCCGACGATACAGGAGCACGTTCATCTTGTGCTTGAGCACCGCATAGAAAGCCAGTACACACAGCAGCGTTGACTTGCCGACACCACACGAGCCGACCACGATGCTCTTCTTGTTGGCCAGACGCTTGATCGTGTGAGGGTATGTTTCTGAAAACCACCCACTCAGCAGCAGCGAGACGAGTTGCTGCTCCTCCCAGCGCCAAAAGATCTTGCCGTTCGTAGTGCATCCGCCCGGCGGCTTCATAATCTCGTAGATAAACGGAGTCTCGTGGACGACACCAATTTCCCACGTCGCCAGTGAACCGCATTCGTTTGTGAACGAGTCTGCATTCTCCAACGGTGGCCCATGGGGTTTCAGGATCTAGTGGTATCTGTCTAAGTCTTCTCCTAAATAAAAAAGCATTCTCCAACGGAGTGAACACAAAGAAGCCAGGACCATGCACTGGTGGTACTTGGACAATCAATGGATCTGTGTGAGACTCGCCCATCCAGTCAATCGACTTGTCTGGCTCCAACGGCGCGAGCTGGGCGTCCAAGGCCGTGCGGTTGACGTAGACGACGAGATCGGAAGGCGCAATGCCAGCGAGATAATCGGTGGCGTACTCTGTTTGGACCACGTCTCGCAGCCCGGCCGCCAAAGGGACATCGACGGAGACATAATCCACATCCGCCATGGCCACGCTGGCTGCGTCGACCAGCTCGAACCACTTGCGTTTCTTGGTCAGAGAACTGGACAGCGGCACTTGTACGATCAATGGATCTTCCTGGGAACGTCAATCGACTCATCGAATTCCAACGGTGTGCGATTGGCACCAAAGTCAGAGCTATTGGCGAGGACGACGAAGTCAGAATGTGCGACGCCAACGAGGTGGCTGGCCGCGTACTTCGTCTTGACAGCGTCTTGCAGCATGGTCACCATGGGAGTACTGATCGAGACACCGTCCGCATTCGCCATGGCCGCACCGGCCACGTCGACCAACTTGAACCACTTGAGCCCCAACCGTATTGTGAGGAATGCATCCGACGAGAAGAGAGAGAGAGAGAAAACAAGGAATGATGGAAAGTGAGAGACAACGGGTTTTTGGGTCCATGTCGCCACATTTTCTTGGGTCAAGAGAATAAAGAGCTCCCCTGCAAATATTAATACTACTGCTAAAGGCAGTTTAGTTAGTTGGTGGGTGCCAGCAGCGGGTAGACGCTCTTCTCGAACGCCGCCTTGTGCTGGCAGATTTGGCCGTCGCGAGGCGACACAAAGTCCTGAACCCAGCACTCGTGGGAGACATTCTCGAGCTCATGGAGGAACAGTCCGCCACGCGAGTCCAGTGTCTTGAGACCGTACAGATCGTGCGTGTACTCGGGCGTCTCGGTCATTGGGATCACCGTGAGCTGCTTAAACTGCGGCTCGAGATCGGCGAGGCTCGCAATGTCCTTGTACTGACCGTTCAACGCTGACTGCCACGGCGAGATGGTCTCGTCAAACTTCGAGCCAAAGTAGTGCGCCTCTTTGAGCTTGAGAAAGTTGTTCTTACGACGCGCCTGCGCGGCCACGATCTCCTCGGTCTTAGGCTCCTGGAGGTTGTTAAGCTTGGGCAAGAAGTCGTTGTAGCGGATCCAGTCAGACTTGGCGGGCGACCGCGTGAGCTGCGACGGCTTGTCCGGGTGCGAGCTCTGCCACGTGATCTGGTCGATCGAGAGCCTGCCGCTCGCAATGTCGGCGTCCGTGTACTTGGTGTAGTCGGGCTCGGCAATGAAGGGCGCAAACTGCTTGAGAAACACTTGCGCCGGCACAAAATCGTTGGGTTGCGGACCGTAGAAGATACCGTTGCCGGCGCCGGCGAGCGAGATGAACGTGTGTACCTTGTGGTCGTCCATCTCTTCGATCACGAGGCGCGCGAGAGCACCGCCCATGGAGTGGCCAATGAACGAGTAACCCTTGTCAAAGCGCGCGTCGCCCGTCACGATGCTGCGGATCTGCGCGATCGCGAGCTGGGCCTGGGTGTTGATGTCGATGAACGTGCACTCGTTCTCGCAGAAGTTGAGCGTCACGAGGGGGCGCGCCTCGGTGGAGAGGTTGGCCTTGAGGTTTCGGCCGAACGAGGAGTTGGCCGTGAGACCGTGGAAGAAGAAGACGGGGAGCGTGTGGGCATCATCGACGGCGACGACGCTGGTCGCGAGCAGCGTGGCTGCCGAGCCGAGGAGCAGCACAGCACGCGTGAAGATACCGAACATCTTGGGCGGTTTCGGGGAGTAGAGTGGGGAGTCGACTTGTGAAGCACGAGGCGAATGAGTGAATGGGGCGAGCTTCCCACCGCTGGTGACCAATCGAGTGACTCGTACGAGTCAACCATCGTAGGAGGTGGTCCTTGGCGGTGATGTGCTGTCAGTCTTCGACTCGCAGGTGGATGAGGCTTCGCAGAGAGCATGGCTTGACGACCTGATTAGCAGGCTGATAGGCTACTGACCGCAGCGTTACTCAATGCCGCGCGTGTTTGCGACAGTTAACCGGTTTGTATCCTTTTATATATGATAAGTACGCATTCCATTTATCTCACTATTTCATATATATTGCTAGTCTTACAAAAGTATAAACTGTCAATAATAATATTGTTGGAAAGTGCTTAGAGGCACTTGAAATGTGCGGATCACCACACAATCCCTGCAGAGTATCCTGCTGCATTCATGCTCTCTTTCAAAACGTTGGCGCGAGAGGATGCTCTCCGTCTTGAATTGTGCCTATTGGATGCAATTGGCCACCAAACGCACCCATCTTCCAGCTGAACAGTGTTGTTCAGCCCTGGCCCTACACTTCTGTATGGGGTGCCTGTCGCGGCGCTGTCACAGACAATCAGTACTATCCCTCACTAAAGCGTGCGAACATGACTGGGGCCGTTGTCAGTGACGGAAGCTCTCCGTACTGTACGCACCTCGCTGACTCGGATCTGACTTATTAGTTGGGACAGAAACTCATTCAGTTCCAGTCATGCTGCACTCGTGCGAAAGAAAGCGTTCAAATTGGCGTATTTCGGTTGGGCAGTGACCGCACGAGGACAGCTTGTGGCGAATTACACGGATGGCTCGTCAGCATAGTCGAGCCTTTTGCGCTTAATTAATGGCAAGTCAGTACCACGGCCACTGTGATACAGTATGGCAGCTCCGTACAGTACACTGTAGTCGCTCCGGAAGCCCCCAAGAGTAACGACTAGAGTTGTTGGACGTCACTCTTGACCACCAAGTGTTGACGCACTTCAGAGAAGCCTTTGCTTCCTTTTTGTACAAAGATATCCAAGTGGGTGGCTGGCAGCACCATGCTGTTGCCTTTTTCGTGCGACTTGGCACGAGCCAACGACAACCATAACGATCAGCCAGCAATCAGACCCAGCAATACAGTACAATGTACAGGACTGTATGCACTATCGGGATTACTTCGTGACTGCAGTATTACTACATCTTCTGTACTTCAATTTGAACGAGTCTCTTGGTGAGAATCTTGAGCCACCACACCCAAACTGAACGGATCCCAGCGGGGATCAGTTGCGATCTGCGCCTGACTCAGTCAGTGACTGGTGTGAGCCCTCACCCAGTCTCATCTCCATGAGCATGCACCGCCTCGATGTGAACGGAAAAGACCTCATCAACATGGTCTGCCAAAGTTCTACAACAACACAGCGTGCTATAGTACTGTACTCGACGCGGTGTACAGTACAAAAGAACTCTGTGTATTACTACATAGTAACATTCAAACTATGTACTGCTAGTCAGCACAGAGAGTGTGGCAAGACCTGATCAAAGGACAAGCAGAAACGAGTTCGCCAACTCCATCCTTCTCGTGGGAGGCTCCTTGTGAACACTCAACTGGAAAAGAGGAAGAACACCGGTTGATTCGCTTACGCCTAGCAGTGTGGTTGGACGGGCGGCTGCTGAGCACTGACCGGCGCCAGCAACGGGTACACGCTCTTCTCGAATACGGGTTTGTGCTGACAGATTTGCTTGTCTCGGGGCGACATGAAGTCCTGCACCCAGCACTCGTGGGATACGTGGTCCAGTTGGTGCAAGAACAACCCGCCGCGCTTGTCCAGCGTCTGCAGTCCGTAGAGATCTTGCGTGTACTCGGGAGTCTCGGTCATCGACCAGACCTTGAGGTTTTTGTACTTGGTCTCGAGCTCGGCCAGGCTCGCGATGTCTTCGTACTGTCCGTTCAAGGTCGACTGCCACGGCGCGATGGTCTCGTCGAATTTGGAGCCAAAGTAGTGGGCTTCCTTGAGCCTCAAAAAGTTGTTCTTGCGACGCGACTGGTCGGCAATGATTTCTTTCGATGCTGGGACCGCCAGATTATTGAGCTTGGGAAACAGCGTGTTGTACCGGATCCAGTCGGACTTGGCCGGCGACCGCGTGAGCTGCGATGGTTTGTCTGGGTTGGCGCTTTGCCACTTGACCTGGTCGATCCCCAGCCGACCGCTCGTGATGTCGGCGTCCGTGTACTTGGTGTAGTCGGGCTCCTTAATGAACGGCGAGAACTGACGCAAGAACGTTTGCGCCGGAATAAAGTCGTTGGCCTGTGGACCGTAGAAGACTCCATTTCCAGCTCCGGCGAGCGAGATGAACGTGTGGACCTTGTGATCGTCCATCTCTTCGATCACGAGACGCGCCAGCGCAGCGCCCTGCGAGTGGCCGATGAACGAGTAGCCCCGGCTGAAGCGCGTATCATTCGCAACGATTCCGCGGATCTGCGCGATCGCAAGCTTGGACTGGTTGTTGAGGTCGCTGAACGAGCACTCGTTCTCGCAAAAGTTGAGCGCCACAAGCGGCCGCGCCTCTGTCGAGAGGTTGGCCTTGAGGTTGCGGCCGAACGTGGCGTTGGCCGTGAGGCCGTGGAAGAAGAAGACCGGTAACGTGTGAGCATCGTCAAGAGCGATGACGCCTGCTGTGAGCAGGGTGGTCGAGGTGCTTAGCAGCAAAGAGGCACGCGCGAGGAGACCGAGCATGATCGACCGAGAGACTGGGTGAATGGCGAAGCGAATTGGAATGTGCCGAGCCTGAGCCTCCCTCCTTCCGTTCTACTACGCACGACTGTGGTGTTGTGTACTGTATTCCGTTTCGTCCAGTCCACTATTATAGTCGAGACTCCACTAAACCCAACGGAAATATGGGGAGGAGTTTCCTTCAAGTTGACAGGCTTCCAAAAAAGAAGTCGTCGCTGGAACTTCAAATCCTGTACGGCACGGTAATCATCCCAGCTACAATGTGTATGTGGTGAGCTCACCATGGTGCACATATGCTGGTGCAGTATCACTTGCGTCGATCATTTCCGGTACTGTACTCCAGCACACTCATTCTACTACAGTATGAATTGACACGTGCATCCACCCGATTGCCGACGGCGGTATACTCTGGCCAGAATGCAGTTCGTCGAACCTGCAGCGCTTTCCCTAACACTAAGCGAATTGAGATTTGCGTGCTATTAACAAAATTTAGTAGTTGAAGTTGTGGGGGTGATGCTTTTGCTGTCATTGAAGTACAGTAATGACGGGCGTTTTTGGTACGTTGACAAGCTTGTTTACGTACGCGTCAATAATCAAGCGGCCTTCACTCACCAGTTTATTTCTCACCGTCCCCCTCCCCATCACCCAGTCGCCAACTCCAACGTGACAAGCAAGAAGAAACAAGCGCATAAATGTCTCTTGTAGTGCCTCTTAACAGTGTGGCTTCATGGGCGGTTGCTGAGCTGCGACCGGAGCCAACAGCGGGTAGTACGTCTTGGCGAACACGGGCATGAACTCGCATAATTTACCATCGCGCGGCGACACTTGGTCCTTGACCCAGCACGAGTGGGCCACGTTCTCGACCGTATGGAGAAATAAGCCACCGCGCTTGTCCAGTGT
>JAADVZ010001018.1:0-10647 GCA_023335925.1 Pythium phragmitis | reverse complement strand
GGCCTCGCGTGCGTGATTGCGCCTAACGCTAGGCTGTCGCCGCTCCACGATACAGGCTGAGCAAACTCAAGGAGTGTTACCCGATTATGGTCGTCGCTACGGCTCCACGACGGTGGCAACACCATGATCATCACCACCATGATCATCACCACCATGGTGCGATGGAACACAGAAGATCCTCCACATTTCACCACCACCACTGAGCATACGCTGTACGAATGTCCAGAAGGCCATGGATGTGCGGAGGAGTAGCTGAACGAACCGGTAGTAAGGAGCTCTATGATATGAAGACCGGTCGAACGGTCTGAAAGGATGCAGGAGGGACTTTACCCGGTCGTGGGCGCCGCTACGGCTCCGCGGCGATTGAACTCCCACGATCAAACACCACACCGGGGGTGATGGAGACCCGCTGATGATGCTACGGCCCACCATCCCGACCCGCGATTTTTCGCAGAACCAACGCCAGGTGCCTGGTAACATATTGCTAAAATTGCGCCAACTTCTACACGCAGGCACATGAGCTTTTCTGAGTCCCACGGCTTCGTGGTGGCTCAACGACATCCAGCTTCGCTGGGCTTTTCTTTTCGACTTTGGAAGGACTTGGATCCTTCGGTCCGACGTTGTCTGTTCAAGGTCTCTCCACTGTACCGGAAGCGCTCTCTGGCGTCGCCGGAGACGCTCTGCGTGCAATTCAGGCTGTCTCCACGGCTAGTGATGCTAGGCGGGCTGACCGACTGCTTAGGCGTGGCGTTTTGCTGACGGGAGCAAGTTGAGTGCGCGTAGCATGTCCTTAGGTTCAGGTTTTAATCTAGCAACTTAATCTGCCACAACAATAAAAATACACAAAGCGACCAGGCAATCCATCTGGAGAGGTCGATTCATCGCCTTTGCTGCAGAGACAATAGAGGCGCCACGACACTGCACAGAGGAAACTCTGCTGGTTCCGAGAAGTCCGCCCAGCTCAAGTCAAGCTCCCGCAGGTGTGAATGCCTCGCCCACGGGTGGAAGGGTGCATACGTAAGCCACGCCCATCCGTGAGCGCGGATAGCATTGTTCCCTCGAAAGCGAGGGAACAACGTCGTCGAGTCACCGAGCTTGTCACGCCCAAAGAAGCGGTACTCGTCGCTCACATTCGACATGATCGCTTGCTCTCGATCGTCTTGAAACCAGGTCTCGATTTCATCCGCACAATCATCCTTTTTCCCTGCCATGGTGTCCACCACACGCTTCCAAAACACATCGTTCTCGTCGCTACGAAAGTCGTGGCAGCATGCCAGCAAGAGCCACAGGACGCAGGCCTCCATCGCCTTTGCGACCCACACAGTGGTCGGGAGAAGGTGACGCGATCTTCCTTGTTATTTTCGATCAGGGGGAAACTCCAGAATTCTGCTCATGGCTGTGGTATGGGTCCTAATGACCTTATGAAACGGAATCAATGTCGCATCGGTCGATTACAAAAGTGATTCTGTTTGAACCCATTGGTGCAGAGTTCTCTTCACGCAACTTCAACCACCAATTATATCCTAATATATCGAAGCAAAATCTGTCTCTTAGGTACTCAGACTGAACACGGCCGACTCCCAGATGCCGCGGGCGCTAACGGAGGCGCGCGCGTGGGAGATCGCGGTCGCCGCCGGTGAAGCGCTACGCGGCCGCGTGCGGCTCACGTTCAGCGGCGTCGGCAAACGCGAGATTGTCGGTCGCCACGACTGGATCGAGATTGCTGTGCCCGAGGCCCGACGAGCTGCCCGGCGATCTGGGGCTTCGGCACACGCTCGCGTGGGTCGCGAAAGCGAGAGAGGCATGCGTCGTGTGGCACCTGCTCGCGTGTTGTCCAGGATACCGCGGCCACGAGAACGATGTGTTCTGGATGCGCGTGGCCGACACCGTGGCGAAGAAACCAGAACTGCCGTCCACGGCCACCGAAGTCGAGGGCCTTGCGCGCGAGATGTTTGAGATGTTTCAAGACGACGTCATGGGACCGAGTGTGAACGATGGGTATTGTTTCATTTCCGAGTCTAAAGATGGCGAGTGGTCATCGACGTTCCCTCGCTTTCGAGTCACTGTGCCATTCTCAGTAGAGTTTGACGAACTCCCGGACCCGGAAGTCACGAGACGGTTCTGGAGAATCCAAGGCGCCATGCTTCCCGTGCGCATCTATCGTCGACCAGTCAAGGAAGGGAAAAGTGTCCAAGAAAACGGCAGCGTTCACGACCGCGGCCTCGATGATCTGGAGGACGGAAAAGAAGACGAGGGAGAAGACACTGCGATCCGGTCGGCTTCGGATTGGTTTGCTGCCGTCGTTCGAGCGTTTTCTCAGGCCAAGAAGCCCAGCCAGAATCCGTCGGTGGTGGAGTTTGTGAAGGAGCTGCTACCATATGTCGACGCTAAGCGCTACTGTGAAAAGCTTGTCGATATCGATGCGCTCATGGACGAGTTTTATCCACTCAAGCACATAGCGCGCGCCATTCGAGGCATCATTTCCGACGGGAAAGCACAGAATACGACCGTCGAGGACGTCACTTGCCTCGACAGATTGAGAAGCGGCATCCTTTGCTTTCCACAGTTTGTGTAGAGCGAGTTTGTGATGCCGTATTCGGAGCCTCTCCTGGATCACAGGAAGCTGCAACAGCTTTCCGAGATCATCGAGACGTGTGAGATCGTCATCCCGGAAGTCCAGTTTGAGCCGTCAGCGATGATCGACGATGCGACGCTGGCCAGATTCGTTCGCTCTCTCAGCGGTGGCCGAGCAAAGGGTTCTGCAATGGTCCAGTCGTTGGCACTCGAGTCTGGCAAGGCAACTCCACGCCAACTCGAGATGCTGTACTCCGCCATGCCGATCATCACTGTCAACCGGCTCGCATTAATCAACGCCCACAGGAATCTTTGTCGACGTGGATGGCGTGGCTCGCGTATGCACTCTTCCACCCGTGGACACGGCATTCACGCTGGCGAGAGGTCGGCCTCGAAGGCGCAGATGTCTCTGAAGCCGTGGCAATCTCCCTGCGCAGTACGTACCAGTGTCGCCCAAGCTACACTGTACAGTCTTCTCCATGGTGAAGATGACAACACGGCCCCTGAGATTGACTCTGATAAGTCGTGTGGTCGCTATTCGATCGTGGATGTACAAGGCGGCACGGCATGCTTTGCCTCTAACAGTCTTCTCGGCAAGCGGCTGTGTTCGTTCAAGTACCGGTGCCGCGTGACTGCCGTCATCAAGAACAGTGTCGTCAATGTCGACGACCTGGACGATGTTGTTTGCGTTATCGTGCCTGGCTGTGGCCGTGGGTGGGTCGCCAAGTCCAGCATCCACGCAGTGACACACCTCCAGTCGGCTGGCGCTTCCATTCGCGGACTCAAGTTGGGGCCCGCATTCGCTGATCCAACAATGGAACTTCATGTACTGGCTCCGCTGCTTCAGCGTGTCGACTCGCTCGACATTTTCGAGTGGGGAAGATTGAACTCGACGCAAATGCTGGAGCTGATGCAAATGTGCGCTCATCTCACGCAGCTGACCGCCCAGCATCATGGAGACGTCTTCACCTCGTGGACCGTGGAAAAGACTTCGACGGGCAAACGACTACAGGCGTGTCGATTGAAAGCAGTGAACTTGGTCTGCTACCAAGAATTTGGCTCGTTGCAGCCGCCGTCACAAGCCGCGTGGAAAGCCTGCCTGAGTGAGCGTTCGAGTGTGATGATCTAGACGTTTGGACCGCGGGAGTTCTACGAGAAGTCAGTTTGCCAATTCCTTCACGAGGGGCACGCGGTTGAGCGCTTCGAATGGGATAATTGCTCATGGGAGAGGCCCACAGAGCAGCAGTTGTCGTACGACGCCAAGCGAATCCGTACTCGAGAGCTTCTCGGGATCGCGAGCGGAACCACACACGACAAAGCTCAACAGCGCATGTCAATCAGAGCCCGCGCAGCGTTCGCGAGCGTGATCAAGCACAACACTAACGTTATCCCAGAGAGAAGTCATGTTATTGCCAGGCTCAGCCATGATGTGGCCAAGTGGATCTGCGATTTTTCGACGACCGACGTCGAACGTTTCGTGTGGATGGAGAGCAGATGAGCGGAGTTTTCGTGCTTGGGCAGTATCTTCCGTGACCTGCATTCGCGATGGCAGCTTGTTGTGAGCAAATACTGTATATTTGCATGGACTACTTTTGCGAAAGAACACGAACGGCGTGAGGAAAATTCATTTTAGCGCGAAAGAGACTCAACGTAAGTACAGTACTCGTAGATGGTTCGATGGTCTCCTAACCACAATACGTGCTGTTAACGTTGTAGTATAAAATTATGGGATCAAATGAGCCTACTCTCCTTCTGCCCTTCGCGGCTTCGAGTATCACCGTCTCTAGTGCGCCTTCTCATGGTATTCTTCATCCCGCTCGACAAAGCGGCCGCCGCGGTTGCGCATGTAGTCGTGGAAGCCCATGGACGCAAGCAGCAATACGACGATCGTACCCTGGCCGTAGATACGCGTGTGCATGATCTGCTGCGAACGCTGGATCGTGTGGTTGGTTGCCTGGACCGCAAAGATGCCTCCGACAAGCGGCACACCCACGATCGCAAGCGAGCGATACGGATGGTCATACAGCGTATTTGCCATGCGGTGGTGCCAGCGCAGCGAGGACCGGTCGTGGGTTTCTTCAGCGACGAAGTTCGGGTCCAACGACGCCAAGTACTTCTCGGGGTTACGGCTGCCGGCAACGAGTCGCTGCTCCGCCGTGACAATAAACGTTGCAAGAGCCGACGACACCACAAGTGCCGTCTTGCCGCTCGCGCCGAGTCGTCGACGGAAGGCCGGCCAGTATGTGTTGGCGGCGAGTACGCCAGACCCAGCGATCGCGGCGGCGAGTGCACCAGACTCAAAGCCGACCTTGGTGGCGTGCTTGGAGATGATGTCCCGTGCCTTGGTGGAGTCGGGCACGAGCGGACGGTGCTGGAGCGACTGCTGATGGTGGGCCATGGTGGCAGTGGAGAGGGTGGATGGGTGGGTGGCGCTTGGAAACTTGCGGAATGATCAGAGTGTTTCGCCGGCAAACAGCGAGAATTCTGGATGAGCCATGAGACAGGTCCTGGAAGTATGCCGGCGCAAAACATGTCACATACAACACAATAGCAACGCAAGACACAGTCAAGTTGCTACAAGAATGACTCAAAGGGCAACATAAGCGATGACGCAAGCAAGTCTCATGTCGCGGTGCCAGAACGCAGAAGAAAAATGGAACATTTGATCTGAACTGGAAAAATGGAATTATTGGCAATAACGAGGGTGGTGCAAAACAGACCCGACGTGTCCGGCTACGTAAACGGCCCGTATTTCGTGATCGTGAGCGGGTGTGATATCGGCTACAGCACAGTAGTGGCCCTTCAGGGCCACTTGGTGATCGGCTGTGTAGCGGAGTTTATGTTCTCCTTTCGCTAGGATCGGGATGTCACCCCGGAACATCAGGGTTTCCAGGCTGGATGTCCTCGCATAATCCATCGTGATACAATAGAGTTTAGCTACAACAACAACAGCAACAATACCGGTACGGTCCCATACCACAGCTCGGCCAAACATGGATGGAACTATCTCGCTTGACAACATGAACGTGTGCATCAGTGTCCGAGCTGTCCGAGCTGTCGAAGGTGATGATGATGAAGCTGAAGTCTATTACGCGCAATAAATGTACCTAGTAGCTTCAGAGACGGCCGTGAGGCCCTACAGCAACACAGGGAGAAGGCCGCGGCGTCCGACAGAATCGGTCAACCACGGGTGGAGGTCAGTGCTCAGGTGGGCAATGATGCCACAGTGCCCTGGGCGTGCCGATGGGTGCAAGACCTGGGAGCTGGTCCGGCTATCCAAGGCTAGATTGGCGAGGGAGTCCGCCATCTTGTTGTGTGCGCGCATGGTGAGACCAGTGCCGTACACCTATCTGGTCCGCAAGCGAGCTGTCGAAGGAGGAGAAGGAAGCCAAAAGGACACCTCGCACGTGTCCAATCTGCCAAGCGAAGACGCGTGAACTCCTCTGGTCGACGCGTATGATACGATGGCGATCATTCAGGCATGTGACGAAGAACCATTGTGGCCAATGGACCAGGATATGGTGTACTTGAAATATAGTGACGGACGTGCCTCGTTCCGTTTGGGCGAACTAGGTGATACGTACAGCGAAGTCTCTTTATCGACGTCCACGCACTTCAGAGTACTGTACCGTACATTGTACGCACTTCGCCAGGTTGCCGTTCCACAATTCAACAAGCCCGCGAAGTGCGTCGTTTCATGAACCAATCGGTGCAGTAAAACACCAAGTCCACTTCGTCTCGTTCACTTCGCCTTCGCTATTTGACGTATTCTCTCGCAAGACCAGCTGGCCCATACGCCAAAGAGAAAAGCCCTTACTCGGCCCGTACCCTCAGTTCATCGCACTATGATAGACCCTGGTGACCATGTTCAGAATCATACCTGCTTGGACAGCTCCAATCATACTAGGTAACGTTTCGCTCAGTTGTACCCAACGCCTCTTGAGATTCCATAGAAAGATCTATCTGAACCCAAACCTCCATTGGGCGGATTGGTATTCACCACAACCTGGCCGACTGACTACTGACTACTGACTACTTCAAGTGCAAACACTTTGTGGATCTAAGCATAATAGGGATACATTCATCTTCGAAGGGTATCATTTTTAAATTGAAAACCAATATTAGGTGGCAGTAAGTTAAAACTATATGGGCACTTATTGTAAGAGGTTTAGGGATGTATTCTGGTGCTAAGAGGCGCACAAGCGGTCAATGCCAATCACTCCGGATTGGACAGTCCGGTCTGCAGTCATGAGCAGCGAATGATTTGATATACCTGCTATATATAATATAATTAACAATTGCTATCATTTCTATAATAATTGAATATGTTACATATAAATAAATATACTGACAAATATTATGTGTATAAGAGTACGTTGTCACTGAACAGTATCCACTTGTAGGTTGACGCTGACTGGATTCGCCATCTCTCTCAGCGCGAGATTTTTTTTTTTTCTGGATGGCGAACCCAAAGTCTCATTTTGATTTTCTCCAACGAATCACGGGTGATATCACCAGCGCAGAAATCTAAGCACAAGCACATTTGAATTCACTTCGAACAGCACACACCATCTGCTATTATATGGTCTCAATGATCAGTGACTCGCTCGCCTGGGACATTGCGCTGAGCTGGCGCGACTCCCTCCGAAACCAGCACGCTGGTGAGAACCGCGTAGTGCTCGTGACTGACCGCGCCGGCGTCGACTCACATGTTGTCAAGAGCTACCAGTGGGTGAAGCTCGACTTTCGGGACCCCCATGATGCGGCACGTGGCCGCGCCTCGGTGATCGCGTGGTTCTGGCTCACGTGCTGTCCCGGTTACAGCGGCCTCGAGAACCCGCAGTTCTGGAAGCGCGTCTTCTGTGAGTTGAGTCGCCCGCCAGTTACAAACCCAGCCGACGCCTTCACGGAAACCGCTTCCAGCCAGCTTTTCGACCCGCCCATCACCGACGCTATCCGCTTCTTCGACGTGCCCGGCAGCGAGTTCCCACGGATCCTGTTCGACTATGTCGGTGCAGCCTCGAGGCATCCGCAAGGCCGCGGCCTGGCCTTCCAGAGTTTCCTGGGTTTCTCATCCGAGCCAGAGACCACGACGAAACTGAAAGAGATTTTTGCCAAGCTGCAACCGCATTTGATGGCGTCCAGAATAAAGCGAGAGATTTCCGTTGCTCTCCACGAAGCCGATGCCCGCAACATTCGCTCTTTGTTGAACACGCACGCCGCAACCACTGCCAGCTCGACGGGAAAATTCCTCCCTCGCTTCGATTTCTTCTCGCAGGCATTTACTCGCGTCCAATGGTCCCCCGAGCTAGCTACGGAACGCACGCGCCGGGCCGTGCCCAACTATTTTCGATCCTTGCTCGTGGACGCCGCAGGCCCAGCAAAAAGATTCTCGCGGATTCGACTCGAGCGAGACCGGCTCGCCCCCAATTTAATCGAGCGCGTGTGCTCCGCTGCCCCACACTCGCTGAACATCGATACGCTCCATCTCAAGACCACGACCCATCGCAAACGATACGACCCACGGACGTCGGCAATCAAGTCGGAACCCGTCGCGTACCCGGACTTTTCTCGTATGGACTGGGCCTGGATCGGCTACGCGCTGTTCCATCCGGATGCTTCGGATTCCGCCCTGCGCAATCTCAAAATCGGTCTTCACGGGATCACCCGCGAGGCGATCCAGATCCTGAAGCTCATGCAGACGGGCAACCACCTTCACGCCATCGTCACAGGGTCTTTGCGAAAGCCGACCACGAATTGCTACCACACATGTCAGGTTCGCGAAGGTTCGATCGCTCGCCGTACGCCGTCCGAGCGTGGTGAAGCCATCATCGAACTGCGCGACGACGTGGGCGTGACGCTTTGTGTGGATGACGTCACGCTGCTCGCTCCGTGGGTGCGAGTGGTTGTACCCGGTCTCGGTCTCACTTGGATACGGACGAGTGATATCGTGACGGTGTCGTCACGGGCTCCGTCCACGGCTTCCATTAAAAGTCTACGCGTGGCCATTGCGTCCTCACTCGAGTCCAACGCAGCACTGGCTTTTGTGCGGCTTGTCGGTGCTGATCTCCACCACTTGGACATCTCCATGTGTGCGGATCTACGAGCTCCCTCGCTTCGCCGCGTCCTCGAAAGATGTCCTCAACTCTCGTCTCTCAGCGTCAAGCACGATGGGTCACTGTGGGCAGGTGCCAAGACCGAGATTCTGCCATCACTGGCAGAGCTCAGCCTGACGCTGGAGGGCGCCGCGTTTCACGGACCTTCACAAGACGCCTTGCGGACATCGCTACGCAAACTGAGTGTCCTGCGGATCGTCACGCAGGAGCCATGCTTCAACCAAAACCAGTCAACAGTCCAGCATCTTCTAGAGACCCATTCCCCGATTGAATACTTTCACTGGTCGGATCCTTCGAGGCGTCCACACCGTGCGTTCGCACAAGGCCTTGCTCACACACGCGAACAGCTCAACGAGTTCCCGGTGCGCAATCGCCGCAAACTCCCGGAAATGGCGTTTCTCAGTGTCCTTCGATCCAAGCGCGACACGTCGACGGCGCTTGGACGGGTCAATAACGATGTCTCGGCCCAGATTCTGGAATTCGCAAAGGCCAGAACAATGTCCAACTACTGGGTCGGTGCCTGAGACCCGCTGTCTGCTATACTAGTACCGTAGTACATATTTACGGCAATCATGTATTAGTAGCTTTAAAACAAGGAAGAACCAGTCTGATTTGTCGCTGGGAATGACCCAACGCTGATCAGATAATCCCAATATCTAGTGTCAGTCACCGCGCTCGCAGGGGTTCCATAAACGTCGTTCCTATCAAATCATCGTCATCGACTCTGAGCCGGTCCATCTCAACAGTACACCCACACACGGCGCTCAACGTCGGTCGTCGCAAACTCGCAAATCAGCCGCGCAATCTCTGGACTGAACTTGCCAAGCCCTTCGAACTGTTGTTTGGTCCTGCGTGGTCGCAGGCGTCGGTCCTCTCCAGGATCATCCTTTTCCTCACCCTTGCGCTTGATGACACGCTCCACGCTGAAGGGCAGTTGCGCGCTCTCGTAGCACGTCGTACCAGCGCGAACAGTCACCACCGTGTAGTGAGCATCCGCGGGATCAGTGGCGTCTTCTTGTGGAACAGTGTCGTCTTCCTCGCCGTAATAAAATCGGTACAACGAGGCGTGAGCTGAGGCGATGCTCTTCATGGACGAGGCGTTTCGTTCCAACAAGTCCAAACCTGTCATGCCAAAATCCCCGAACGTTGCCCACGGGTGATACAGTCCGAAAGCCAGCCACGTCCAGTCGTGCTTGCTCATTGTCTGGTCATTACCAACTGTCCAATCGGCGGAAAAACTTCGGATAGTGATGACTGGAAGCGAGGAGAAGAAGATTTCTCGTTGGCGTCGGGACGCTCCTTCGTAGAAGAAGAGCAGTTGTTGGACGGGGGCCAACGTTCTGGACGGAGAGCACCGTAAGATCTCCATAAAAGACGAGAGTGCCTCTTCGCTCATTTGACCTCGTGTTGGTTCGAGATAACACCGCGCGACGGTGACGATATTGCCGGCAGTCGCGAAAATTTGCAGCAACTCGGCAACCACGTCGTCACTATCGATCGGATCAGCGAGTTCCAGCGCAAATTCCTTGAACATCACGACTGGAAACCGAATAGCACCGGCCACCAGATCGGCTTTTCGTTGCGCTGGCGTGGTCTCCCGACTACGAGTTTCCACTTCGGTCGAGAGTGCGTGGATCGCGTTTGCCAGGTTCAGACGCGGGACAAGGTGGCGCAGACAGAAACAAATCTCGACGGCGTGCTCGAAAAGTTTTGTCTCATCCACGTGGGGCAGCAGCGACGCGACATAGCCTTGTACAGTCGAAGTGCTCCTCTCCGTCGTGTCGCCAATGCCCACAAACGCTCGGATCGCAGCGACGACCCAAGAATCGGGCGGAGCTGTCGCCAGACACTAAAACTGACAATACGAGTCGGAATATTTTCTGATTAAATCCACATATTCATGGAATATCCAAAAATCCCTTAGAGTGTACTGTATTACTAAATTTAGTACGGTACT
>JAADVZ010001017.1:0-10648 GCA_023335925.1 Pythium phragmitis | reverse complement strand
TCTCTCTCTCTCTCTCTCTGGTTACTTCAATTTGTCGTTAAAGGAGCGTGTTGCCCTTCACTTTCTTTTGGCGGTTTCTTTTGGTGGCTCCCCATCAGACAGGAAGGGGCACAGCGTGGTGCATTATTAGTGGGTCCCTGAGTCAGACGGGAAGGGCCGTGATGGCGCGGACACTTGAGAGATCGGGAAGTCCAAACTAGACGTGTAGATGGGGCGCGGGGGGGGGATCTCATTCGCATCTCCTTCTCTTCCTCGCCCACCGATGAGTGGGGGGTCACCGACCCCACCAGTCGCCACTAAGTATCACACTCACAGCCCCGCAGTATTATTTCGAAGCGCAGCACCATTCGATCTGCTGGTTTCACTGTCTCACTTTCTCAAGCGCTCAACGATGTCGGACTCTGACGCGCCGCTGGTGCTGCCGACCGACATGCTCGACGATATCGACATCGCTGAGCTCACCGGCTTCGTGCCCGACGACGATGCGGCCACACCCCGCAAGACCGAGGTCCCTCCGACGAATGCCAAGCCGAAAAAAACCACGCGAGTCGTTTTGTCGCCCGAAACGCGGCGGCGGCGACGGCTCGATCGCGAAAAGAGCCGCATGCAGAGCGTGAAGGACCGCATCGAGCAGCTACGCTGCGAAGTGGACACGCTCGTCGTCACGCGCGACGAGACCGCACACCGCAACGTGCAGTGGCGCTCCGACCACGCAATCTGCCTGCGCACCTATGTGCCGCTCGTGGAGATTGGCGACCAACTGCATCGTCTGCAGCAGCACCAAGACGACGTGCTGCTCCACCAGCACGCGCAGGCCACGGCACTCCGTCTGCTCGCAGCGCGTGGGGGTCCATTCCGCATTGCCGTGGAAGACGACGCATCGGAGAATGCTGGGCAGATCCGAATGGACCCCGTGGCGCTGCTCGAGTCGATGCTGCAGCAGGAACCGTTGTCGCCCCGCGAGGCCGACGCGTTTGTCGCCGACTCGTGCCACGAAATGGCCCAGTCGCTCGCGCAGCCCGACTGGATGTACGGCTTCCAGGAGTTTGGCGGCGGACTGAGCGGCGGTCGGCGCGTCACTGGCACGGTGCTCGAGTTTCGTCTCGCCAAGCGCTTGACCAATGTCACGCCGCACGCGCTTATGGAGAAGACGTGGACGCTGCTGACGCGGCTGGACGGGTACCGCCGCATCCAGCCGCAGACCAGGCAGCTGCGCGTGCTCCAACGCGTGACCGACTCGTCGTGGGTCGTGGGCATCGCGGTCGGCGCGTGCCACTCGCTCGTGCTCGTGGGCCACACAGCCGTCGGCAATGGGTTCATCGTGACCTTTCGCTCACTGCCGCTCGTGCGCAGAGGCTCCCACGCGAGCGAGTCGGCACGAAAGCGCTTTGTCGAGAGCGAGACTGGCAGCATCTACAGCACGACGTTTTCATGGTACCATTTCCAGCCGCTCGCGAATGCCGCGAGCGATCCCGTTGACTGCGACGTGATTTTCGGCGGCACGGCGCGGAGTCTCATCCCCGAGTACCTCAACCAACTGCAGTTGGAGGTCGTCGCGGGCTTTGCGCGCTGGCAGGCGGCCGTCGGCTACCCGCACGTGCTCTTCCTTGCACCGCTGGCGTCGACGTGAGATGATCTCTAGTCATTGGTTTGGCTTCACGTATAGGACTCTTTGTTCTGCAATGAGGATATTGCTATTTGGATACTGCACGTTAAATCGACACAGCATTTGGCTCTGCGCTGTGGAGCAGTGGTGGCGGCGCCGAGAGGCATGCAACAGCGGCGTATCAACACTGCCGTTGGGAACAGAGGCCATACTTGTGCTTGGTACTGTACTGGATGGTCTTCTTAACTGACATCGGTGTAAGCTTCTATTATAGAGAGTGACATGAGAGCTCCGTGTGGTACAGTATTTCCTTCTCCTCGCGCAGCTGCGGTCAGTACACTACACTACATTAGCATTGAACACGGGGGACAATCCCTTCTCTTAATATTCTACGGCCCCTACAGTACTATGGTATGTGCCGTAATGGACCATGCAGAGTGTGTACAGTGTAGTTGCTCCTGTGAACCGGCTCGTGGCGCTTCAGAACGAAGGTCCAGTTTATGTCCAAGATCGTGTTGAAGTGGTCTGGCAAGCACATAAACGGAACAATCAATACATAGACGGGGTAGGGGAGGCTCTGTGGCGCCCGAACTTCCGCGTGAGCGGGATCGTGTACTAGCGATTGCCGGCACATTCATAAAAGGGCGCTTGGATTATCAACAGTCTACAGTAGCCATTGTCCATGAACACGTAGGGCAGGTCTTGCTCCAGTGTAGTTGTTTACAAGGAGCGAGTAGAGCAGGTCGTGCCCTTTAGCATTCTCCCTTCGCATCCCCCCTTCCCCTCTCCCCCTCTCCCCCTCCCCAGCCTACGCCATGGAGCATCGTGAAATCATGGATGTGGACTCTGACTCCGAGGTCGAGGACGCGCGCATTCGGATGGAATCATACGAGCATGTCGTCCTCGGTAGTAACCCTCTCCGAAATCGGGTACTTGATCAAGCCGAGCTCGAGCTAGAAGTGAGTGCTCGGAATATCTTAGCAAACTGTATGAAAGGGAACTTACCGTGAACGACCGCGCATAGGCCCAGCGCGAGGCCACGAGGGTGTCTTTCCTCCAGCTCGAACAAGCCTTCGACTCCCTTGGCAAGAAAGAACGGGTCGTTGAAGACTTGATAGAGTCCCTTCTCCGCTCAAGCAAACAAGTCGCGCCAAGCAAATCAGGAGAACCTTCTTCGCGCTGTGAAGACTTGGCTGGGTAGAGGGGTAGATTATATAAGGGGACAAATACTGGCCCGGCTTCGTAACCTGTGTAACCTAAGTGTAACCCCATTCTTCTCTTCAACTTGAAGCCTGCTCTTAGGATATGTGGTGCCACTGAATGCAAGATATGCTGTACACCCTAATCGAATATGTAGCCGTCTACACCGTAGTCGACAGATTTTGCCTCCGACGCATCGTCGCTCTTTAAGGCGTCGCCGGCACTATCAGCACTCTCGCTGTCGCTGTTATCTTCATCGTCTCCGCCAACTCCGTCGCTGTCATTGTCACCGCCACCCCCGCCACCACTGCCGTAGTCGTCAGTAACAGCGTGTGTATCGCATCGGGTTCATTGCTTTCGTCATCGGACACTACAACGGGAGGGCCAGAGAAGACTTGTTTCGCTGGAAGTCTAATCGTCTCGCGTGGTGGACGCCTGCGACGTCCCCTTGCCGTGTCCTGCAGCCTGTTAACGTAGCCGATAGAGATGTCGTTCAGGACGCCAATGAAAACCGTCACGCTGGGGTGGGCACGGGGGAATGCCTCGTTCATTTCGCGGTTGAAGCGCTCGAGCGGATTGTTCGTCCGCGCCACAAGCTGTCTGTCGAAGCCATCAACATTCCAACAGTGTGGAGAGAAGAGCTCGAACCACGTATGATCGAAATAACGCCAAAACGTCCCCCACTTCTTGCGCGACTACGTGTGGCCTCCCTGAGCGCATCTCTCCTTGATCATTGCACGGACCCAGGGAACTCCGTGGGATTGGATCTGGCGTTGATCTATCACGGGAAAACTGTCGATCACGCCACGAGAAAGAGCGATCCTCACTTCAGCTTTTGGAATGTGGAGTGCTTTCAGCCTGCGCTGGATGGCTTGCTTCCAATGGAAGAAGCAGCCAATGGGCTCAGCGTTTGGAAACTGCGTCTGCACGGCAGTGAGCAGACCTTGTTCGAAGTCGGTAATGACTTCGGACGGATCGAGTTCTTGATCGGTCGACTGGAGAATTTGATGCAACAGATTGAAGTACGTGGCCTCGGTACGGTGCGTGGTCAAAATGAAATACACCGGCACGTAAAGATGGCTACGTCAGTCGTAAATCATGAGCACGACACACTGTGCATAGCCCACAGGGACACATCGGAAAGTCCCATCGAGGAAAATCGTCGCGCTGTTGTCTCTGAGAAGCGGGGGTAGCTGCTCGTGTGCCCAGAGAATGATACGGTACGGTCGGTTTGTAGCACTTGAGGCCGTTGTTTCGTTGAAGCGCCAAAATCGCATCGTTGAATTTCGGACGAGAGACAACGGAGGACCCTCGATCAAGTAGAATATCATGCCGCTGGAGAAGCGTCGGCGTGCACGGTAGACACGGCTGCGCACCTGGCTCCACCCGAGAGCTTGGACAACTTCGGTACGGTCGATGTTCAAGTACTGGTCGCGCACAGTCGCCCAGATCGACTCAGGTGTGCGGGTCTTGTCCGCCATAGCCAGACGGTCCACCTCGCTTCCCATCTCATCGCGCACATCGACAAACGTGATGTGGATGAGATCTTCTTGGCATGTGTGCTCGCGCGTCACTCGAAAACCCATGCCATCGAGGGTATATTCCATGACTCCATTGCAGCACTGACGCCGCCGACGATGGCTTTTTTTAAAAAATTTTACAAAAACTATGTTTTCCTAGAACACCGAAACGTGACCTTGCGAGTTGAAATGTGCCCGCGCGTGTACCAGCACCCGCGGAACCAACACCCACTGCTCTTTACGAGTAAGCCACCGAGACTCGTGATTGCAGCCGTTGCTGCAGCCTACACAGCATTGCGGCGAGACGTAATCTCTTGGCGGCGATCTCTTGGGTATGTGCTTGGAGGAGGTGCCCGCCGCCTCGTCTCCGCGGTCACCTCCTCCAAGCACATACCCAAGAGATCGCATCCACAGTGGGTCACTACGCCGTTTCGTAGTGACCCACTGTGGATGCTGCTACTGCTGACTGATGATGATTGCGCAGCCCACACCTACACTCTGGGTGTGGCGCTTGGTGCAACGGGATGTCTGCGTCGCCGACGGCGCATCGTGGTGAGGTTGTTGTTGGGCAGGTGGCCTGGTTCATAGTGGGAGGCGAGTTTCAGAATGATCTAGCGATTGTAACTTGCTGGCGTCCCAGCGTCTCTGGCGTGGTCGACCATGATTCTTTGCGGAGACTCGCTCCTTGTCCATCGCAACCGGATCTTTGAAGCACAATCTCAATTTGGACGAGAATGCGATCATGCCACCCATCTATCTACCCATAGCACGGGTTATTTCTAGCATTGCGCATCTTAAGATACTAATCCCATGCCCCATGGTCCTTTGCGACACTACACCTCCGACTATGTTATATTTGTACGAGTGTTCTCACTGTGTGCAGTCCCGTACCCCGCTCACGCTCAAAATATCTACAGAATCCTCCTGACTTCAACGTCTTTCAACCCATTTCAAGCCTACGTTCAGAAACATGGCCGGGACAATATTGGGCCGGGTTAGTATTTGTCCCCTAATAAACACAACCGGGGAGAGGGGGCATCACCATGTGCGCATCTTGCCTGTGTGTCTGCATGGTAATAGGATAATTATCGCCTTACGAACTCGTTCGACTCCCTTTTTATCGCGTGAGTCGCACCAAGCCGTCGCGGGATAGCAGCGGACAAACGCGAGCTTCTGGTGTGTCATGCTCAATGTTCGCTTCCCTGCAACCGCACCCGGTGCCTCCCGTTTTGTCTCAATCAACCCCAAAACGGATAATCTTCACGAGCTCATGCAGGCCATTTGGACGGGCCACGATCTCTCCTGCTTCCAAAGCATCTCGAACTTAGTACCTCAGGGCGGTCACCGGCCTACTAGGCATTTCAATCGTCGGCGACAGCCTGGTGATCATTTACAAGAATGAACACTCCGACGATTCTACCCATGAGGCTCGACGATTCGCAGATCGGCTTGACGCTACCCAGTCGGATCATCACGTATGGGAAGACAGCTAGATGGTAGATGCAGCCACCAACAGTGCCATAGACAGCCTCTAGACACGATCCCAGGGTCTGGCCTTGATAGACAGCGCTCGATCGACTCGTCGCCGGTGATTTCAGTCATGGCAGGCCTCTCGCCCAGAAGACCAGTAGTTCTTTTGCGCAATAGGTACTTCTTCTGCGAGTTGGAGTCTATTGCGTTGCAACAAGTGAGCAGCGATACCTTTTATGCAAACGTAAAGAAACTAGAAGGCGTTGGCGCTCATGGCTAGCCAGTGGATGAAGTCGCCGTCAGTGAGCTGGGGAAGCCCAGTCCATTCGGGGTGGTTGGTGGGGTGCTGGAGCGGCCGTCCACGGCAGTGGCTGTTCTGCGGAGAGCCGACTGCGCTGCCGCCACCAAGTGCAGCGCTATGCTCCATTCGAAGAGAAGGGGTCCGACCGAACGACCAATATTCAAGCGTTCCTATTCAACTGACAGAGGGGAGCCACTAGAGGAGTGAAGATAATACGCCAGTAGCGACGATGATCTCAAATTAATACCATACAAACCGCGCTTCGTCGCAAGCCCAAATGTCATAGTAGTATCGCGCTTGAATATCCGGCGGCACGAGAAGGAACCACTCGGGAATCTGGTTGAGTTTGTTCTTGTTCGTGGCCGGCCAATAGTTGTTGCGGCAATGCGCGACAGTGCTGTCGGACGCGATCAACGCGTTGACGAGAAACCGGATGTCGTCGAGCGTCACGGCGACCTTGAGACACTCGACAAGCATGGCGCGCCACAGTAGCTCCTGCGCCAGCCACCGCGCCTCGAGGTCCTTTCGCTGAATCTAGTTACCATTATCCGATCAGCATTTCGCGGTTCCCCCACCTGTCAAAAGCGTCATGCAGCAAATCTCACCGTTCTCTTTTTCCGTCGCAGAGATTCTTTCTTCAGGGAGGTGGGGCAGTGGCGCAGCTCCCGGCGCTGATCTTTGCGGCGCGCGGCTTTCTCGACGGGGCTGAGCACACCACGCGAGATGCGCTTGCCCTTCTGGCTCACAGCCATGAGAAGGCCTTCGACAAACGCCGGGTCTCTGAGCGCCACACCGCCGTCGTCCACATCATGGAAGGGGATCGGATCGAACCAGCACGTGGCGTCCAGCATCGCGGTCGAGAGAGTGAGGTGAGCTGCTCGTGGCTTGTGGGAACGCGAGAAAAGAGCGGAATGAGCAGCTGTTTGCGCTGGCGAATGCTCACCAAGCAGGTCTGATATCGGAGACGATGATGGTCACGCGGCTGGGGCTTCAACACTGGATCGTTTGACGATGCGGTTGATACCTTTGTTTAGCTCATCATTCGTCCAGCAGGCTGCTGGCGCAGCCTCCAGTACAGTTTGGATCAGAGCGGATAGTGCATTCCGCCATTTTTCGAAGAATACGGCGAGGTGAAGTGGCGGAGGGACCGTGGAAGGATGTCAGTCGGGGCTGCCAGAGAGAAGGGTAATGTACTTGAATTGGTGAGGTACCGGCCCTCCGGCTCCTCTCCAACTGGTCCATGGGATAAACCGCTGGGTGGACGTGAACGTCAATCAGCTTGATGTCCACGCCGACACGGACTCATGCCCTGTGTAGTCGACAGAGAAAGGTGCAATTGGAATGAATGCAAAAGCTGAATCTGAGGTGAGTAATATATTAGAACGTTTCTCAGATGTACATGCTAGTTAGTTCTCTCGAGAAGCGCTTGGAGGCGAGGGTTTACACAGTGCTTCCACGGTGGAACGCTGTTGAGCTTCTCGTAGAGACCCTTGGGCCAGAGCTTTCGGCAAATGGCTAACACCTCGTCCGACTCCATCAGAAAGCTGATGATGGTGCCGCGGCGGCCATCGTCGATCCCGACATTGCAGAGCAGTTCCTGGCACGCGCGGTCGATCATCTCGCACTCGAGATCGAACCACAGCTTTCGCAGAGTCTCATGTTTTTTCTGTGGGGCAACATAGTGTGTACACACGCATACTCAGGCTTTCCGAACCCCCAGAGGCGATTCCCATGCAAGCCACTCACCTTGCGTCTCTCGCGGCCATTGCGCTCTTTCGCCTTGTATGTGGGCAGTTGTCGTTGTTGTCGGCGCCGCTGCTTTGTTTCCCCCTCTGTCATTGTTCCACGCGGCGGGTTCTCCCAACCGAGGTTGTCGAAGCAACACGCGACTATCACCTTGATCTCTTCATAGCTCTTTGCATCGGCGTCGTCGCTTTCTAAATCGATAGGATCTAGAAAAATCACCGCACTGTCTTCTTCCATTCTTCTCGAAGAATGCCAAATCAATTGTATGAAAGCAAGCCATCCATTTCTTGGATGGGAGTCGGGAGTGGAGACCTTCCATCTCGCCCGCTGGCTGTTCCTTACTGTAATCTCTGTCGATTACAGTAGTTCTTACGTTGTAGCCATTGGGTTCACTTCGAATAATGTCCTGTCTGACAGGTTTATAAAGGTTTCAACAAACCGAAACCAGATTGGCAGGGTCAACAGTCAGGTCAGACGGGACAAAATATAATCTTTCAAGAATAGTCACAACGGAAGAATCACTGTACTCGGGCGTGCTGATCTCACCCGTGCGGATTGGTGAGCTCTCTATCGTCGTATCGCACAACGAACAGAATTGTCCATGTCCCACTCACAAAATAAACTTGCACTGCACAGTACGTACTATCCGCGCTCACTTCAGCGGTCCAGCGGTACATTGAACTGTACTCAGTGCAGTTTCACAACCAGTTGGCTCCAGATTGGTCTACAGCGCAGACCGTGCGTCTACACTGTTGAATTTGGCAGCTGCGTTGTAGCTGCCAAACTCGATTGTTTATAAACAATTTCTTCATGAGATGCCGACCGATCCAACCCATCTTTGTACTTCAAGCATGACAAGGCGTCTCGGTCTCGGTATCCGATAAACATACGGTGTTTGGACCTTGCCAGAAAAGGCGGATATTGCGATCAGGAGGAGGGACGGCCACGATGTCACATCGGATGGGCATCAGTGTGTACACCGTACAGAATGTGACTCACTGAGTTGTCCCTGTATGTTCAGTGCGCACGCAGTTGGCCTCTGCATTGCGATCGTTCCCTCCACACGCCACTGGCACTGACCGATCTGGGGTTGCCGACTGAGTCTTTAGGATTCTGTAGGGTGCTCTTTGTGATGTGTGGAGATCCTTCTGTGCAAGTGCAGTTAAAATTACCCGACATTGAAATTCCAAAACTGGCGAGCATTTCTATGAGCAAAGATACGCTCTCGTTTGGGTATCCAATTTCGGCCCCGTGATTGTACTGTACAGTGAACCCGTGCGTTTCTTCACGGGAGAGACGTGATGCATTGACTTCTTCCCTCCAGATGCTTCCAGTTGCGTCACGCGGCAACAACTCGTCCTTTATCCCCCCGGAGGCTTCTGGCCTTTCCTCGTTCTGAGTCAGGGAGAAATCACTCATCACGAAAGTCACGCCCCATCCTTCCTATGTGACGAAATGGCCAAAGTGGAAAAACGTTCTCTTTAAATAAAAAGAAACCGAAGTGGAAAAAAGAATTGGTATTAATACCGGTACACAGTCTCAATTATTTAATTAGAAATAGTTGGGACTTCCACTGAACCTGTGAGGTTCGGAGCAGAGTACTGCACAAGGCAAAAGCTCATTTCTCATTTTGCCTCCGATACTTTCGTCTATCCTCGGACCTACCACGAATGGTAGTAGGTCCATTACCATCCGCACCGATCATTGGCAAGTCATCACCTAACGCATCCTGAAGCGAGTACATACTGTATGGTTGGTGCTCACGCGCTGGTACCGGTGACACACAAAGGCATGCCGACTTTGTATAAGCCACCCAGTCACTGATCGGCATTCCTCAGCTTGCAACGCGGCCATCGCCGTGCGATCGTGCGTCTTCGCAGGTATGCGACGGAGTCAGGTGGTTCATCCGCTGCATCCACCGTATCTGAGACGTTCTTGGCTGGGAGCCAAAGCGTCTGTTTTCATAAGTCTGTGAGTCAAGGCACAGCCTGCCCCGCTCTGCGTCGAAGTTGCAGCTCAGGACACGTATGGCGGTATCATCACGCCAGCCGTAAGGAGGATCAAGCCAGCAATGGCAGCCACCAAGTTTACATATGTAGTGTAGAATAGTAAGGTATAGTCTAGCGTAGAGCAGCGAGCAGGCCGCAAGTCGCGTCGAGACTGTCGTCTCATTCCGACTTTTGCACCGCCGAAGCAACAACAACAACAACAACAACAACCAAACCACCCATCCTTTCCCACTGACGCTCACGATGGTCCAAGTTTTCATCTTCCCTGAAGACGTCCAAGGCGCCGCACCTTTCGAAGGGGCCGCATACGCTACTATCAATGACGCGGGGTCAGCCTCACTGATCGCTGTGCTGCTCTCGCACCCACAGAGCACTCATGTACGGTCAGGCGCGACGTCCTATCGACGCGTGCTGTCCGTGACGGTGAGTTTCAGGACGGGGCCCCCGGAGAGCTGGAGGCGGCTAAAACAGATCTTCCTGGGATCAGACCGGAGTCCATTTTATGCACCACACCTGTTGGTCATGACGCAGTTAACGTCGAGTCTCCCCAGTTCAGGCAACGGATCACGTCGGGCCACGTGTCCACTGCCTCACAGTGGCCGCAAGTTCCTTTTAAAGCCCAAAAACCAAACCAAACAGAACTTGTATTCGGCCTACCGGGCAAACCCACCAACCAAGTATGATGCGATCCGAGGCGCGCCCACCCCACTCCCGGTCACCTGTACCCAGTTCATCCTCGCCATACACAGCATCCACAGTGCGCAACCAGCGTGTGCTGGAAGCGACAGCGCGCGTC